>JACCGJ010012362.1:0-86256 GCA_013407085.1 Atriophallophorus winterbourni
TAGGATTTTACTTTTTCATGGTTGTGTGGCAGTAAAACATTCGGTGCATGCTACCAGTGTAATGCTGTCTGCGATGACTTGATGATAATGCGTTTTCATTGAATCGTTTTTGGATAAATGCGTATTTCAGACATCTATTCCGCCATGTATTAATTGTGCTAATTGATTCGCTGCGCATCTGTCGACATTCAGTTCGCATGAGTATCATGCGAATACAAGAGGGGTTACACGAACAAATGATAAATGCACTTGCAGTTTAACTCAAATATGCTTCGCTGCCGGTTATCTGATCTTGGCTTCCTTGTCCCGTTCGCCACTCGTATGAATAGTTGAATTTTCACTGACTGTTTTTGAACTTACCTAGTTCTTTGATCATTTGCGTACGCTTCTTTGAACCCCTAACTGATTCATCTCATTTTGATTACTATTATTTTTTGCCAAATGTGGCCCGGTACTCACAGAATGCAGAAAGGGAACAGTATCGCAATAAATTAACAATACAGCACATGAGCTGAACGATTGAAGCCATAGGCCAAAAGCGGGTATGGTATGGTATGAATGCACAAGCCTGATCCAGGGCAAGTGCCGCACAGTCAGAGACTGCACGTGGGCTAAGATACTGTCAGGTTGCCCAGGCCTAGACAGATATGAGGGGGGGATAGTGTTTCAGCGTGCAGCTCACTACCGTTGGCCAATCAATTTAGCACGATGTTAGCTGCACAGCACAGAAATGCTGCACGATTGCACATCCGTGCAAAAGCGGGTAATGTTATACGAACACTAATTATTAATAAAAAAGTTACACAATTCAACCAATCTGGCACGAATAATTAAGGTAACAGGTTGACAGCGTTCTAGATAGCAATGCCGGTAAGTAGGAAGTAGATGCAGATGCAACATCACCTCCTCCTCTTGGATCTTTGTTCTGTGTTCAATAAAAAAACCAGAAGCTACAGCACGATTCGCTTCAACACATTTATCTATTGTCGGACTTATTTATTCTTCCTTTCATCGAACTGTACCATTTACATTCACACTGATTATATGTCCACACGGTTGATAACTATTGCCACAACCTGGCAGTGGCTTCGAGTCGCGAAATGATTCTATTTGGTTTTGAATTCTAGTCGTACACTGTTGACCATACTCCATTTCCCATGTATCTCTCGATTCGCGGATTCTGTGTCTAAGCATAAAATTTGGTTGAGCTCAAACTCGATTTCCTTGTTGGTTATTTCAGGATCTTGGTCTCGCGCAAGACGCAAGCACCACCACGCGTACACCAATACCTCTGGGCTCTCTGGCGCACCAACTCTACCGTCTGTTGTGCCATCGGGGCTACGCGGAGAAGGACTTTTCCAGTGTTTACCGATTTCTCAGTCAAAAGGAGCATATGTAGATGCAATCTCCTTTTTCTCACCCCCATTTTCTGATATCTTCGGTCTGTGATCAATCTAGTTTTTCGATTGCGCTTCAATTTATACTTTTTACGAATGCCAATTTTAGCTGTGATTTAACGAGAACCAATTTGCTCCTATCAGTACTATTTTATTTTTTACCAACGATTTTTACTAACTGAACGTTACTTAATAAAAAAAATTCCGTGATTTTTTTCCATCAAAGCCGCCTTGTTCTCTACGCGATTGCACATTCGTTAATCACGTGACCTCACCAAACTTTCTAAAGAATGGTGTTGTTTATTGATAATTCCACCGAGCGTTTCGACGGTTTGTAATGACGAGTCCGTTGCATTTTGAACGTGTCTCGGCAGCATCCTCGCTCAGACACGCAGTCCTGATCGATGGTGTAATATGTTTCACGATTGCGGCTAATTCGATATTTGGATTATTCGAACCGGTCGCATAAGCGAAGAGATTCAAACAAATGTGGATGCCTGCTGGTTCCGTCTTCTCATCCACCTCACGTAGCACGGGTGCACTCTCTGGTTGAGTAAATTTCGCTGGACATGGAATCCTTGTGATATAACATTGAAATTTTCTCGATCTGCACGGGTTATTAGTGATCTCAGTGTCACTATATTTTGAGGATATGCAGTTATATGTTTCAGGACAACTGAGTTTTCCTTATTTATCTGCAAACAATGAAAACGCGTGTTAAATATTGACTCTTATTTCATTCAAACCTTTCGTACTTCGTACTTATACGCATTGTAAGGGTATAGATTAGGATCAGGGGACGTAAGCTATGACGTCGTGGGAGAATGGGCTTGGAATTGAACAAGAGAGGTAGTGTTCGTCAAGATGAGAATGACCAAGCTAATCTAGTCTTGAAGTTCCTGAATGAGCTAGTTTATTGAGTTTATTAATTTTACAAACAGCTAAATTTTGGCAGTCGACTGTGAGTATTAAAGCTCAGAAGTCTACTCTTAGTGTGGTATAAAATGTTGAGCTTTTTGAATTTTCAAAATACATTGAAATAGCACAGACTGAGCGGATTTACGGGTACTGCTAATCACTATTCGTACTTGCATAATGTTGTCAATGCTTGCGGACAAACCAAGGCGGAGAAATCTAAGAAGCCAAAAGTGTTGCGAGCTCTATCTGCCTATCTCAGGACAAGTATTGCATGACTACACGTCCGTATACCGTTGTGACCAGTTGTCGGATGCATCTTGTCAGAGTTCAGATGGTGAACGCGTTTAAACGACCTTCTGTCAGGAATGATTTAATAATCTGAGCACTCAACAAGAGACCCGGCTTCACAATCGTAGGCGCATAATGCGGATTTAGACTGACCAAAATCCATGTAGGTTAAAGGATGTATCGCATGCAAAGTAACGGTCGGTACACGCTGAATCCATCCTATTATATTTCACAAAATGTGGCAAGAAGTTTACAAGACGAACAGCTTCTTGGTGTATGCTGTGGTTTAGTCATTTTACGCCGAATCATTCGCTCTCCTGATCTGATGGCAATAAGCCATTAGTGCAAACTCGAACGTTTCGAATTTAGCATGGAGATTTAAATGGTATCAATGTGAACTGGTCACCGATACGAACGCATCGATTACCTGTACAGCTAACGCATAATCGAAAACTTTGGCTGCTGTGCTTGGAACATTTTGTGCGCATGTCCACTTGTCCCTATTTATTCAACGTTTGTGGCAAACGCTAGCAACATGACTGATTACAGAAAAAATTGCAATCAGACCGTAGTTGATAAGGAAAAATTGTAAATGTTCGGTAGACTGAAAATTTCCAGAACCACAATCGCTAATCAATGTGATGAGCACGGTAGTCATTCGTTTCCAGAGTGGGGATAAAGGATATTCGCTGCCACCCTAAAAATGTCGATCTGAATTTCTACGTAAAATTGACAAGCTTTTTGACATCCTTGAATATTCCAATCCTTCGCGACATGATAAAGGACAACATAGTCGTAAATAGTGAATGTGCATAACTGACATGATCGGGTTTTGGAATCCGATGTTTCGGTTCAATTTACACAATTGAATCATTCACTTGATGTCCCTCAAATGGTTGACATCACCCCCCTATCTTCTGAAATGCGAAATTTACATGACGTCTACGAATACAGTTCGTTTACTATGAAATAAAATCATCCGGCTAATTCAAGTTGATGGCCATTATTCTCAAGGTCGCTTAATTGTTGGAGTTGAAGGAAACCAGATGCTTTCATACCGTCCAAGTGATGAATGGTCTAGCGTAAAATCTGGGAGATTTTCCATCGTAAACACTCCACTCAGCAAATTGCTGACCATTTGGTGGTTCTTGATGATGTAGTATTTTCGACCAGAAATATTGGGCACGTGCAAGCATACAGAATAGGAATCTAACTTTGATTGTCATATTAATCGGTGCCATTGCGATCAGTTCCACACTTCTCTCATCAATTTCAAAATAAAAAAAGGAAAGTTCGAACCAAATAGACTCGGTTTTACACCCCACGTCTCACAGAAGACGCCATTGTCTACCCCGTTTTACTGTCATGTATCATCGATTGCATGACTTATGTGGATGCTGCTGGTTGTGTTCTTACGTTAACTAGATGGCGAGAAGGATTTTGAAAGATCAAACCTTGCGCGGGACACCAAAAATATAAATCTGAAGGAGGATTACATTTCTAGTAAAATGTCTAATTTTGCAAGGATGTTCAAACTAGCAACATTATAATTTCCAGGCTCATTGAATCTAATGTTACCGTTTCAATTCATGACGCGACACATAAAAATCGCATGTTTAATGTGTGTGCAACAATAAAGCAAATTTACCTTAAGTCGATTCACTGAAAAATCTCAAAGATAACAAAACCTGAAAATAATTTCTATGTTCATGGTCGGCATCAAGTTGAGGAACTAACTAAACCGAAAATCGTAGTGTCTGTAAAATTTTATACTTTCAAACGACAGTTTGAAAAGATGGATGGCATTAAACGAAAATTCTGAAATTCCGTCTAAACAGCGAGGTGGTTTATAAATGTGCTTCCTCTAAACTAAGGATACAACATCCCAATTCTTGAAGTTCCAACCAATGAAATATCTATTTAAATTTGGTAATTCTAGTTAAATTTGTAACCGGCTGAGCTATGTAAGTGACAGGATTTGAGCACAATACTATACTTAACTTTGTGTTCGGTATCACAATACACACGAAAGACCACTTTTTGGCTTGATCAGGCGTTCGTAACTCGCATCTCGTGACTGTTGTCTTCGATACATTTCGAAAATTTCATGTTGCGTCTCTTCGTGCTGGCTGTTGATTTGATGCTGCGGTCCACAGTAAATATCTATGGAATATTTCAACACTGGTTCGCAAGTAGAACTAACTTGACCTAAAATGCCTTGGTAACATATTTAAAACCGATCTATTTCGTGTATATATCACACGATAAGCTACCACTATTTCTTGACCTTGTATTTGATGTTGAGAAACTTAATTTTGTTCCAGACGTATGTTGAGAATCTTTCTTTGATTATAATCTATTCAATGAAGTCAAACCTGCAAAGTTTAGATAACGGAAACCACAGCCAAGTCGTATACGAATTGATAAAAACGGGTTTAATTATTTGTCTGCCATTATTTACATTCATATTTAATTGTCACACGCTTTACGGAGTCAATCAAATTCAGCAATCAGACAAAGTGAATTTTTACAAATTTCTTGAAAATTCCCCTTTGATTTAGTTATTTACAGCAAATATTCAATTTATTTTTATCAGGACTTTTATTTCATGCTTCGGTTGTGAATCGACCGAACGCTGGAACGGGTCCACACGTCGTGAACGGTAAAATAGCCTATTTGAACACCCCGCCAAGGTCATTAGACGCGTGTGACAGAAAATTAAATTTCACGCTGTATTAACTCCGCTCAACCTGCCATTGTCTCGATAGTAGCTACGTTTTTAATCGATTTTTAATATTTGTTCCGTAAATAGGCTTACTTTTATTTTTAATACAAAGATATAACCCACGAGGTTTCCGCAAATTTGCTATATCGACCATTCAAGTTCGATAATCCATTGGCTTACAATTGGCTAAACACGGTGATTTGAGTTCCTAGGTTTCTTAATAATATTAAGCAATTAATTAATTGAAAAATCATACTTCACTTAAACAAATATACCCTTTGTTGCATCATTACATTCCACTAACTATTGCTAATATTTCCCACATTAGGTGATTGTTGAATCCTTTAGTTTCCATACCGTAAGATGTTGTACAATCATCTAGCGAAAGGGTTTTCAGAAAAAATGGATATATTTATGCATGATAATTCCACCCAATATCCCGTTTATATAACATGACCTTTATCATAACGAATATTTTTCCGTCATACCGGGACAATACATGACATTTATTTCTAACTACAAGAAGTTTCGATCTTTCCAACGCCTCAACTTTATATATAAATATATATATATATATATATATATATATCTTATACGAATAACCTATGGTATTGTACGAGCTTTTTTATAACATAAATTCTTGAATCTTGAAAATGTAAACAGAGAATAACCGTTTCTGTAACCGAACCACAAAATGTCTTCAAAATTGCAGAATATTATTGTGACAACTACCTCGTTGTCGTAAATTGAAGCTTTGATGATCAGTAAAGCAATACAGAAATCTGTCCACAGAACCCTCCATCGTACTACTTGCTTTCTTAAATTTGCCAAGGCTGGTATGCGGATAATAATGAGTACAAACAGCGCGAAACTGGCCGTAAGGAGATTGTGGGAAATGCATGCAAATGAGGATCTTTTGATGAAAAGAGGATCGTTGATGAGCATTGATTGCGATTGCGAGATGCTGTATTTGTAGTTGAATAAAGTTTGGTGAATAGAGTGTAATTGTCAGCGAAATATTGAAGAGTAAAGAACGCAATAAGATGATGTTTTAGCCATGATGTTATATATTTTCGTATTTTATCTATCTCCTGTTTAAACTGAATTTCGTTCTATGCCTATGATGGTAGAAAATTTCTAAAGAAACACACGGAAGAGTATGGAAACATATTAAACACCAGTCAAAGAACATTCTTGTGAAAATGATATTCATATTATTGGCACACTATTTTTACTTACGAATTTACTTGATTTCTGCTGCAATAGTAAAATTGTTCTACTGGTTGGAGTTGACGTAAATGCAAATAAAACGGAGATGATTTTGATTTTATATTAAGGGTTTTGGCCAGATTAATAATTGAGTCGAAAAATAAGTTTAAAACAGTTTTTGCTTACAGTTTCACTTTCGAGAGGAGCTTCGTCAGAAATTCAGACGGTTCATCCTTTAACTGTAATTGACCTCAACATTAAACAGCCTATAAATTTCCTATGCGTGTTGAGTCGCGTAGACTAAGATCACATTCGTTGGTTTGTTCTCTCAGAGCCACTCCAACGCGGTCAAGGTCATTTGGCACCGGGTATCATACGTGCAGCTGCAACAAATGAATAGATTAAATAATTGAAAAAAGTGAAAAACCTAAGCAGAAATCTAATCATAATTAAGGCTCATTTGTCACATTATGCAACATTCTTCCCGTTTAACTGTGCACATGTATATTAGCCGATGTTGCCCACCGGGTAAAAAGGCCAATCGGTGTTGCCGGTTTCTATACGATTTGACACCCTAAATAATTATATAAACTGTTTAATGATTCACGGATGCTGCTTAATCACCTTCCTTGTTCTGACCCATCCTTGGCGCGACGTGCCACAAGTATACCTTTAACCCAAAATAAACTCAATCCGATTACTACCATTTAAACTTTCATAATATTATCTAATCAAACGTCCTGAAGCACTTTTCAACACATTTCTAACTATTTCGACTTTACATATTTGGTGAAACCACAATGATTTTTTAAAGTTAGTAAAGTGTTCCAGTTGTACCTGATTAGCCGCAAACCGGAAGGGACTTGTTGCGTTGAAATTCATTGAATGGCTGAAATATGACAAATATTTTGGATTATGTGAAGGCGTATTAATCATGATCGAAAATCAAAGTGTTACTCTCACAGTTTGGCTGATGAGTGGTTTAAGGAGTTACACCAACTTTTAATTTCTCAGATAGCTTAATTGTTAAACAAGATTTGCGCTTGTGTGCCACTGTTGGATAAAGTTGCTACAACCAACCTACTCAATCATATGGGCTCAAGCACACCTAGATGGAGTCAAACCCACGATCATGCGCATGGTATGCATTCATTTCCATCACACACCCCACGACCAGTTTCTTGCTGTTTGCACTCATCACGTAGGGACAGTAGGATCAAGATCCGCATGCGCTTGAAACAGTGTAAGAATGATAAACAAGTTGTGCTTGTATGCCACTGTTGGATAAGGCTGGTATGACCAACCTGCTCAATCACATGAGCCCACACTCATGTAGACAGGGTTTAAACCGATAACCATGAACGTAAAAGCTCGTTTGCTTGCAATTCCATCGCGTACACCCTCCACGACCGGTTTTGTGCTGTTTGCACTCATCAAGCAGATACAGCACGCGGACCATGAGCCTACTCTCTCTACCTAATGTGTACAAACAGTACGAAACATGTCGTGGGGTGTGTGATGTAAATACATGCAAGCATGGTTGTTTGTGAACTTCATTTCATTCGAATAAATGAAAAGGCAAATTCAGCCCTGCACTCCATTCATACCACCAAGTGGTGATGTCAATATTCAAGTGATATACTCATATAAAACCTTGTTCTTCATTAAAAGGTAGAAAAGTATTTTCGTTGTGATCACTCTCAATAGTCGATTGGTTTGTTTTTCTAACCTGCTTGATAAGTCAAATAAACCTAATTAGGCAAGCAACTTCGTCCCGGGATTGCAGCGCTGTCTACTCTGCCTCGGTTACGCAAGGCTGTGTATCTTTGTGACCATCGTAGCAATCTATTTTGCTCGTTTTATTGCTCTGATTGGATATATGTCTTGTCTGATCATGATAATTAGATTGGATGTTGCGCTGAATATTGACGTATTAATTTGACGTGATCTTATAGATCAGAGCGAATTTATTGCTCGAATTAATTCATTGATCGGAAACCTAGTGAAATCTTTTCAAGTTCGTAATTGATTTGCGGTGAGATCTATGAGAGGAGACATGAAATATAGGTTGTAAACATTCACTATTGAAAGAATTAATAGCAAGATTTAATTTTTCAGCAATTGAAATTTTATCGGACCAAGAGGTATTTTTATATTCTTATAAAATCCCCAGCTTCTGAATTTCACTGTCGTATAATTCCTATTTATGATTCGCATGTCAAATAAACGGTCACCTTTTTGAACAACTTTCATCAAGAATCAAGATTTTATTGTGGAAAAAGCAATTGCTTTACATGTACCATTGGATGACAACTATTACAAAAAAGAAAATGTAATCAAAAACACGTTGTTGCATGTTTGTCTGGGTTCATGTTGATTCAATACACAGGGCGAATTATGGGGTGTTGTTTGATATATGTATCTAGTTTTGCTTCAAAAATATCGAATGTTGTTGCATTCAAAACGTCTTGCGGTAGTGCATTCCATAGAAAGCACAGAGAAGAAATGGCGCCGACAGTCAGGTCTTGAGTGTGGTATTGCGATGCAACATGAGTGACTACGTGTATTCCGAGGGGATATTATTTTTATTAGATCTCGGAGCGGGTGGTTTCGATTCGCAGTATTTTGTAAGCTAGAATAACGTCGCTCCTCATTCGCCTCTGTGTAAAATCAGGCTAACCTAGTATGGCCATTCGCTCTTGATATGGGACGTGCTGCATCTCATCAACTAGCTTTGTAGCTCGGTGGTAAATTCTATCCAAGAGGTCGATGTCTTTGCGCAGCCACGGTGCTCAGGCTGGGATCAAATAATCCATCGTTGGATGAATGTAAGTATTTATAATGCGGGGAAGTGTTTTGGGAGTGAACCGCCTGAAAATTCTCCTCAGGATTCCTAATATACCACATACCCGATTGAACACTTTTCGACAATGCATATTCGGTTTCAGGTTATTAGTTAGGTTTTTGTGGCCTAGATGATATGTGTGGTAGTACTTACGACCAAGCTGTAACATATTACATTTACGTAAGTTGAACGGCATTTGATTTAATAGGGACCAGTGATACAGAGCATCCAAGTCCTGTTGTAGTATCAAACAATCTTCAGTAGATCGGATTTGCTTCCATATTTTAATGTCGTCAGCAAAAAGAACTAGCTTACACCGCACTATTTCAGTAATGTAAAATATTTAAAAAGAGAACAATTTTGCTCCCGGGTTGCTTTTCCGAAACCATAGATATGTGTTTCATCATTGTCTTGCACACTAATCATTTATACTCTAGATATGCATGGGATTTTTAAACTCACAAGATCATATCGCCCCTTGGAGCCTATTGACCTTTCTGCGTGATACTTATGGCTTTAGATCAAATCAAGCAGCTCATGGATTTGAGGATAAGCGTTTCTGTTAGGCGATATTTGTTTCTGCATGTGTTACATCCTGTCCCATTATGGGGACGAGCGTTTATGCACAAGTGTGTATGAAGTTTGGTATTCTTTTCTGGAATCCTTCAAAACATATCGGGATAGTTGACTTACAAACTGCTTGAAAAATAATAAATCAAGCAAATTCCAGGGTCAATCAGAAATTAAACACAGCAGTCGACAATAAGTTGGAACGTTCCAACGGAATAGCTTATGTGGTATGAGTCGATTTCCGTAAATCGGAATATGTCTCTGTTTAATAATAGTAGAAGACTGATAGCAGAATATTTAAGCGATTTCATTTGTTACATGAGCTGGAAAAATGATCGAATTGAAATAATACAATTCCTCAGTGATATCGTTTTACCAAAATCTATGAAATAAGCTTAAATGATCGCTCAGTGTTTATTTTATTAGAAAGCCTCCGGCAATGAAGAAGAAGATATGTAGCTCAGGGTATGGGTGTTGTACAGTTGATGTTCACTGAGCTTGCTTAATTGTAGTTGGACGTTTGGCCACCAGGATAGATGATTTCAGCAGCAAAAGTTATTTCTATGTGGCTTGGCATTTTGGGTTTTGAGTTTTCATTGGGTGTTTGTTTGTCTGCCTAACATAGCTTTCGGGGTTTTTCCGGATTCACAATCCACCCTCGCGGGGCCTTCAAATCGGCCATGCAAAGGATTAATTTCTACACATAATTTGTTGTCAATTTCGGTAAATTCTAACTCTATCCATTTATAAATTCATCATGTTTTCGTATCAACGAAGGACAATTTTTGATGGACACAAATTAAATCAATTACGCGATACCGAGTTTTACAGCGAACATTCTGAAATAAAAAAGTTCGGCTACGGCATTCGACAAAAACGGGATCATATATTGAAACAATGATTGAAAAAGGAAAAAAAACATCGTGCAGGTTGGCAAGTCGTCCTTCGCCGACGTCAGGCTATTTCTAGATTTCAATATCTTGCATTTTATCGTCGTTCTTTATAGTTTAACTATGCTGAAATTTCACAACTGCTTACTTCAAAAGGTTCACTGCATACCGGCGTCGCAATGTTTCAAGAAACCTGGCTTAATTCTGCAATTGACAATTAGTATTTTTCTATTGAAGGCTTCTGCTGCTTCTGACTTTATCGGACATTTCCTTTGGCAAATCATGATGACGCAGGTATTACTTATATTTGAAGCCTTGTATATCTTGAATAGTGATTGAGTGTAAACCTCGTCATCTTTCCAATTTTTAATCACTTACAAATACTTATGTCGTCTCGATTTGCAATTTAACACTTTTCATGCATTCATTGATGAACTCAGTATAACACATGCGCCTTCTCAAAATTCTTTTCTTCAACTTGTTGGTGATCTCAATAATTATAGTTTATCTATGTTTTCTCTGTTGTCTCTCATTTCTCAACACGTTTTAAATCATCTCTGGGTTGGATTGCATTCTACTTCCAAGGTCGTTTCTAATATGCGGCCGTGAATAGCAAAAACCTCCCATGCGATACCGATTCCGCGTAGTGTCATGCATGGTACAATACTTTCCCCATTTTTAGTTTCTGTTTACATTTCTGATCTTCCTTGTAACCTTTTCTGCAATTATTACTAAATACGCTTACGACTTTGCCGTTGCATTTAACCAAAAGAATCGAGTCGACCAACAATCTTTAGAATCAATAATTGCAAGCTTCGGTCAATGGTCATCAACACTTGGTTTATATTTGAATCCGTTCTATCTCCATCCCACCTAACGTAATACAACATTTTGATTTTTCTTACATCGTTCCACACACATGTAATAACTGTGTTTTACTGTACCTAAAACATTGACCTTGATACATCCGCTCACGCATGCTACGTGACTGCTCTTCTCTACCGTTGTACCTGTTTTGGCTGCCGCGATAAAATCTTCATTGTCCTGTGCTATTTCTTCTACCTTCGTGTGACGTTATTGTAGTAATCAGTCTACTACACACGCCTCGATTTCGCTTAGGTCTACCTTGACGATGTACTAGTCGCTAACACCTATAAGGTAGACCATATTCTTCACCTGGCTGCGTTTTTCGATCGTTTGTTCAGTCATGAGGTTACGATCAACGCTGAGACGCAGTGCAGCCAAATCAGCATTCACATAGCGTAAGAAGCATATTGCCGAGATCACATCACTGAAGCACTATAGGCCCGATACGCCACAGTCACTATTCACGGACGCACCCGCAGAGGCTGTGGGAGAAGTGCTACAACAGTATGTTGACTGGTCATGGTTTCCGATGTTGTTTTTATCGGAGCGACTTCAACCGGCAGGAACTCGGTATAGCACATTCGTTCGGAAACTATTAGCAATATATCTGGGGCTAAAAAATTTCCGACATATTCTGGAGGGCAGACAGATTACCATTTTTACTGATCGTTAGCCCATAATTCACTCAATGAACAGATATGTGGAAAGATACTCCCCTAGAGAGCTGATACACCTGGATTTTGTCAGTCAATTCACGACTGACATGCGATATTATATGAGCTGGTTCCACCCACTACTAACTCAGAGCCCGCCGCCACAATAACTAGGCATGCGAAACGACAAACCGTAAGGTAAATTAAACCCATGCACCAGAGACGGTTTTTTTTTCTTCCTATCCACTGAGGTACACATGCACACTTCTTAATTTCCACCGTGGCACGCCATCCAAGGACCACCTACGCTTGTCGCCAACCAACCCGGCTGACCCAGACATGAGCACTTACCGTCCAACATGAAATCTATCAGACCATTCCTTACCAGCCCAAATTGGTACGCCACCCAGTTTATACAGGCAAAGCCGTTTGGCATCAACCATAGTGAAGGAGGGAATTCTCAGTTGGGACTGTTTTCGAAGCATCTGGTTATTCGATGTCAAGCCTCCGGGTGCGCGTATATTTGCTCCTACTGGGTTCGTACTAAGACCATGCCAAACGGGCGATCCCCGAAAGCAACACGTTCACCCCATGTCAGACGGCCCTAACAGGACGTTCACCCTATTTGAGACGTGACTCGGCTAAGTTTTGTTTGATTCTCCATGTACCCTACCCTGTCACCACCGACTATCGACCGATGCAGTTCAAGTACCTTGGCTGACTTCGGAATGACTGATGACTGGGATACTATTTCCCAGCCTGGAATGACTTGGCACCTCTTGGCCCATTCGACTGTCAATTACTGATCCGAAGTCTCCTTTGACTAAACGTCTTGGAGGGGCTGTGTAACAAGTGTGTTTTATTGGACCTAAAATCATTGACATTGATACTTCTTCCGTTCACGCGTGCTACGCGACTGCACTTCTGTACCGTTGTACACGTTTTGGCTACTGCGATAAAATCTTAATTGTCGTGTGCGTTTTCTCCTACCTTCGTGTGACGTTATTGTAGTAATCAGTCTAATACACACCTCTGTAACAACATTATTTTACTTTACCTAAAATTGATCTTGATATAAACTTCCGGTTGATCCGTGTTCCGTGACTGCTCCCCAGTATATTCGTGCACGTTTTGGCTACCGCGATGAATCTTCCATCTGCTGTGCTTTTTCTCCTACATTCTTGGGGACATTATGGTAGCGGACAGTCTACTACACATTTGCGAGCCCGACGTGATGCACGAATCCTTCGTGTACTACAAATTGGTGATCCCGAAACACACGCATCCTTCGTGTATCCCTTCCGCTACGTCATATTTTTCCCGCTATACATTGGAGTTTTCAGGTAATTTTTTTTACCTCGTTTAATCGTACACTTTCGCATCATTTGCTCTTGTTTATCATGAGTGATTCTAAAAGAGTAATTTTGGCATCGACAGTCATCACAATTCACAGTTTTATTCTACAGGACCCTGAGTATTGATTCCATTTATTAGAAACTAAATCAGTTTTAAAAATATAATTGATGACTCTGCCATGTTTTCACATTTAACGCAGAAACTCTCCGCGGAAGTGTTGTTAAAAGTACGTGACGCTGCACCCATAGGTGACCGCTACCGTATCGTCAAGCAGGCCGTTATTTCTCGCGCGGTCGCGTCTGAACGATCTAGGCTACACAACAGCTGTTTAAGAACTTTGAACTTGCCCGCAAAAAGCCATTTACCATACTAATGGAGATGCGCCGCCTGCTAGGGTCATCGCCCATGGACCAGTCGTTACTAAAGGAACTATGGCTCCAGCGTTTACCTGAGTGCGTGCAACCCATCTTGGTTGCTGCAAAAATCACTCCGGTATCTGAGCTTGTGGAACTGGATGAAAACATCGCTGAATATATCCGTTCCTATCCAGATGCCCATATTCCCACGGTAACCGCAGGAAGATCACGCACACAGGGTAATACAGCAGAAGTCAGCAAGCGGATCTGCTGGCTGAGGTTGCAGCTTTACGCAATGAGTTTCGAAGTTTCACACTCAACTATAAGTCGCGATCACGCACTCCATCCCGCCAACACTCGAGTAGTCACACACGGTCACCCGTTTGCTGTATATATCGGAAATACGGCGATAATGCGCAGCGTTGCATTAAAACTTGCGCCCATTGCACATCACCAGCGGGAAACTCCCGGGCCAACAGCTAACGACGACTACTGTCGTCGGCCCGAATAGATTAAGTCGTCTTTTTAACATCAAGGATAATTCCACAGGTCTACTTGACGGACCGAAAGCCAGCAGGGACGTTCGGACATGGGCTAAAGCGTGCGGTGATTGTCAACGCACAAAATCCACCGACACCCAATAAGCCCATTAGGAGCTTTTGTCGAACCGAATGAGCGTTTCGTTCACATCCACGTAGACCTCGTTGGCCCGTTACCACCTTCACGTGATTATACATACATCCTCACCAGCATAGACCGTTTCACCAGGTGGCCCGAGGCCGATCCGCTACAAAACTGCTCTTTTGAATCAGTTGCACACGCCTTCTTCGAACGTTTGGTGGCACAGTTCGGTTGTCCGAGTATCGTTACATTGGACGGAGGGTTCACATTTCGATGGCGCCTTCAGTAAATTGCTGGCTACCCTGGGTTGCCAACATCACCGAACTACTGCCTACCACCCTGCTGCGAATGGTATGGTGGAAAGGATGCACAGGCAACTCAAAGCCGCATTAATAACACACGGAGGTACGAACTGGACCGAAGTCCTACCTATTGTCCTCCTAGGTTTGAGGTCAACCTTTAAAACACCTTGCAAGCCACTGCTGCCGAGTTAACATTCGGTCGTACCATCGCATTACCTGGTGAATATGTCTCCCCGGCTAGGCAATCACCATTTGCCCATGGAGATTACGTGGCGCGCTTGCGACATTATATGAGTCATTTCCACCCACCACCCCCGCGACTTCAGGCCAAACCGTCCCACGTGCCAAACGAGTTGGCATATTGCCAGTATATCTTTCTCCGAAACGACATGGTGGAGAAACCTCTTCACCCTCCTTATGCTGGACCGTTTAAGTTATTCCAGCGGTCCCAAAAAACAGTTGTGATTGACCTCACCGGTCGACACGACACGGTCTCGATTGACAGAGTCAAACCGGGGTTCATGGACAATACAGTGGACTCAGCTAATCCGCCAGACCCAACCCCAGCACCACCGGTGATAGCCCCTACTATACCCTCTACTATCTCAACGCCTACCACCACAACAGATAGGCGAGTGAAACGGCAACCCGTAAGGTTCGCCGACTATGTAATACATATTTAACGTGTTATTATCACTTGGTATATGCCCGTGCATGTTTTACGTACCTCATCACTATAACTCGGTCGTGGCCTCAAACCCATGCACCAGAGAGTTTTCTTCTTCTTACTCATCAGGTACACATGCACCTCCAACTATCGAAACCGTGACACGCCACCCACGGATCACCGACGCTTGTCGCCGACCCACTCGATAGCCCCAACCATGAGCACACACCGCCCAGCACGAAACCTATCAGACAAGGTCCTTACCAGCCCGACTACACGCCACTCAGTCTTTTCCAGGCGAGACCGTTTGCCATCAACCCTGGAGGTGCAGGAAATTCTCAGCAGGAACTATGTTTTCGAAGCAACTGGTTCTTCGTTGTCAAGCCTACGGAAATGCTTACATCTGCTCCTACTGGCTTCATACTAAGGCCATGCCAGACTGGCAATTCCCGCTAGCAGCACGTTCACCCCATGCGAGGCGGCTCCGACAGCACGTTCACCCCACGTGAGACGTGACTCGGCTTAGTACTGATCGGTTTTTCGTGTACCCTAACCTGGTCACCACCGACAATCGACCCATGCAGATCAAGTGCCTTGGCTGACTTCGAAGTGACTGGTTGCTGAGAGACTATGTTCCAGCCTGGAACGACCTGACACCGCTTGGCCCGTTCAAATTTCAATTCCTGATCAGAAGTCTCCTCTGACCAGACTCCTTGGAAGGGGGCTGTGTAAGAACATTGTTTTACTGTACATAACAATGAGCCTTGATATACACTTCCCGTTGATTCGTGTTCCGTGGCTGCTCCGCAGTACCTTCGTGCACGTTTTGGCTGTGCCTTTTCTCCTACATTCTTGGGGACATTATTGTAGTTGTCAGTCAAGTACACCTCCTCTACGCATCCCGCGTAGTTTTTCCGGCCTCCTGGAAAAAGATTTTCTGCTAATCAGAAGACGTATTAAGGTATATCTCATGATTGAGCTGTTTCCGCGGTTTCAATTCAAGATACTATTGTCGATCGTTACTTCCGTAAATACAACAGATTGATCAAAAACATTTCTTCTGATTGGTCACATTCACTGAATAAGACCTTTGTTCCTCCCGAAGCCAATATTTTTTCCCTATTCAAGAACTAATAAATTCAAAAACTCTTTTGTTGATTACCTGTCACGATACACGGTTAATCAATCGATGGCTGTTTGAGAGTTGAAGAAGCTCCTGACAATTTGATAACTGGAGTTGAGATCTCATCCTAAATTTTCTAGCTTTATTTTCTAATTTCATTCGTATGCCTGTTTAGGCCTGAGTAACCCGACAGTATTTTGGCCCACGTACAGAATTTATTGCGCGACATTTTGCTTCGATCAAGCTTGTATGATTTCAGATATTTTACATTTTAACATGTGGAGAAATTAATTTAATTACTGAAAATTCGTTTACACGAATAAAGTCATTTTCTTGTTCTTCTTACTAGAACTGCTGCCATCCTCTGTCATTATCGATTTCTAAAATTCACGAGTTATAGTCCCATCCGAATGATGCTGTATATTTGACTCTCGCAGAGAAATTCAAAACGCAAGCTAACGAAATATTGATTTTCAGTGGAATATTTCAGATTAACGAGTAAAAAATCAGTGCTAGTTAAATATTTTTATCCATTATACTTGCTGTGAATCCAAACGAGATTTTATGCCAACCACGAAAAAATACTTATCTTTAAAACCATTCTTACTCAAATTCCACATCAACATTTCGAAATCACACAAAATTCATATGCAGGCAAAATTTCATCCACTTTGTAAAACTAGCGTTGTCATCTGGCAACATACGTGAAGCAATGCTTTTCATTATTAGAATTAACAAATACAATTTTTAACTAAAAATCGTTGTTCAATTTTGCGGAATTTTGTCCGACAATGAGTGACAGGCAAGCGAGAGAATTTTCCCGTGAATAAGTGAGAGTGAGAGTAATCCATTTGAATTTTTAATCCAATTTTGCTGCTCCCTGTGTTGAGCAGTGAACTACTCAACTTAAAATGTGTGTGCGTCGCGAACGAGGAGAAATAACTCAGCCCACCGTTGGGGTGACAGCGAGACAGATCTAATGACCGAGGAGTATAGTGTGTGCACTCAATCTCGATTGGTTAATTTGCCTTGGCAAAAAAATGACAGGATACCGGGTTAATCTTCACCGGATTTTCGCCTGATGCGATATAGTGAGTATGATACATGGTACATTATTGAACATTTGCAAATTTGACTGGAATTGTGGAACGAAATAACAAATCGCTTCGCTATTCGTGAACTTGGAATCAAGGAGAAAAATAAACAGCAAGTAGCTTGTTCATTTGTATTCAACAAATCAAAGGCGAACAAAGCGAAAATTCGTGCAAGCGGTGAGTTTTGAGTTGAGAATATTCTTACTCATTCAATACTGTCACAATGCTTTAAAACGCGGATCTGATAGATTTTATTATTTTAAGCCAAATTATAGATAAAAAACGGTATTACGTGTTATAAAATTGAATAGTCAATATATATAGGTCATCCAAGGTTATTTTATATTATATAATTCAGCCTGATTGGCACAAATCCATACGTAATATAAAATAATCTTGGATGAATAAACATGCATGAATTGGAAACAAGATTATTTAGGCAGCATTATAAGGTGTTCCATTCGTTTGTATTTGTTGCACACTCCATTGAACCGAATGAAAACTGTCAGTTTGCAAAAAAAATCTCTAGCGAGCACGTGCAAAAAATCAATAAATTTAATTTTTATACACCATGCAATATGTTGGATGATATATTGACGAAATGCCTTGTGCTTTCGTTCATTAAACGAAATATAAAATGTAAGTTTCAAGAGAGCAAGGCTCCAGCACATCCCAAGGGGATTGCCAAAAAATGTATTTAACGATTGTTGCTGATTATGCATCCAGATATTTTTACTAGCGTTGTTTTTGATCGTGAATATATTCTATTGCAAATTTTACGCGCCACACGGTTCACCTCAAATCGCTATGCCTTCAGAATTAGATTTTGTGGGCGATGATTCGAACTACAAAAGCTAACCTATCGATGATATCTAACTAGATGAAACTTGAGTGAGAAATTTTTTTTACCATATTTACTAAGTAATAGATGTAAAGTGAGACAGATTTTCATAAATTTATTCATCGATTAATATTCAGGTAAAATCTATGGTTTTACAAGACCCACAAAACTGTACATCGGGTCGATGCTCAAAATTCAAAATAATTGTTAGATTATGTCAATACGTGAAAAACATACTTGTCCATGTGGATATCTAGTGATTTCTTGAAAACTTCAACGGTTCCAGATTGTACCACATGAGTAGGTAAACTGTTCCACAATTGCACACTGAGAACGGAAAGTGCATATTTGCGGCAGTTCAACCTGCTATGCTGTTGGTAAAGTTTCAATTGGTGACCTCGCAGACGTGTGTTAGGGGAAATGTGAAACAAACGACTGCAAGGATGATTTGTTTGATTAAGCACTGTCCAAATGAATATCCCGTTTATTTGGTTGGAGATCGATGGAGTGAAATTTTGAAATATGGCTCGTCCTAATACAGGGTAAATCTAATGCGGGCTATGTTCCATGATTCAATGAATACTTTCAGGGTTCGATCTCTCTTTTTTTCAAGTTAGCTAATCTTCCGACACGCGGAAATTTGTGTACCTCATTTCGTAAAAAATAAAATTACGTTGTGGTAAAAACGAATTGATTCCCTTACCAATAGATTTTAAATTTTAAACTCGAAATCAGAAACGGATTGTTGAGAAGAATAGCAAAAAAGACCTACTCGTGGCCGACACACGGAGAACAATAAAAAGAATCTGAGCCATAAATATAAGTATCACTTGAGATATTCAAGTGGAGACATTCAGTACAAACAATCAGATACTACAGGAATTTGCTCATGGGGCATTGCTCTGAATTTTATTCAAAATATATCTCATGTGTGAATGGCATATCCATCCATCCTAACGAGCTTTACTGAACAGAAAATGAGTTCCGCTGTTATGAGTACTTATTTGTTCATCTCGAAATAAGCGCCGCAGTGGTAATAAATTACATTTAGTTTCTCGTAAGTGGCAACCGCCCGTGTAATGCTTTAAATCAAGTGGTCGATCAAATTAAAAATAATTTCCTAATCAAAAAACGTTACAGAATGATTTTCAAACATTATAACGAAAACAGATAACGAAGACGAGGTGTATAATTGGGGAGAAAGCATTTGAATAGTTTACTTGAAAATTAAATTGGAAACTACGTATTTATTTATCGAATGTCTCAAGAGAGCTTATATTCTTTTTAAGGTCTATGTGATGCATATATATAAAATAACATCACTATGTCAGTCATCATGAACGCTTTCAAATTAAGACTAAATTTCGGTATAAAATGTTTCATTGTACATTGATCCCGGACATTCTACGTGTAAAATTGTTTATTTGCATTTGAGATTATGATTATATGTTGGTTGACCAAAACCAATTTTGAGAAGTTCATCCTTGGAAGGGAGGATACGTTCAGCAATCTTCAGTTGTACAATCATCTATTAGAAGGATTTTCAGGAACAAACTGGATATATATATGCTAAATAATTTCACAATAAATCCCGTTTATATAACTCAATTGAGCAAATTCATACGACATTTATCCTAACGAATATTTTTATCCTAAAAAGAAAATACATGACATTTTTTCTAACTACAAAGCCATCCATCTTCCTAGTGCCTCAATTTTTTTATTGTTAATATATGAATATCATATGATGTTGTACCGCTACAAGCATTTTATACCGTGAATTCTTGAATCTTGCATCTTGACTGAATTGCGATTCAAATTATATCTCTTATTCTGGGATTTAGCAATCGTTTAGTGAATCAATCCTGATCCAGCTTTTAAACTCGTGGGTATAAAACGGTTTTTCCCTTATAAATTACTTCGTCTATTTGTAGTATATCATGGACAAAGTCGGATCGATATTGAACATTTGTAAATATTTGGCAAATATGGTAGGATGAAAGTTTAAAACGCCTACTCTGCGGATTCATTTGAGCTCCGATATAAATTCACATACAATACAATGTGGCCAGTGATTTGAGAGAACGTTGATATTAAAAGATTCTGTTATTTCTGTTGTAAATCGTTAGCGACGTTAGCAACATTCCCGATTCGGTGTAGGCATTTTTCATTGAAACTAGCGAACATTGATCATTTCTGATTTACGAAAATATTACGAACTCATCGAATGGACAGGAATGTCTCTTTGTGAATCTGCCTGGTTATTCGCTTGTTACTCTACCACTTATTTTGTTGTAGTTGCACTAGAATTGAAGCCATACTTGTAATCAATATACATGATGCCTATTTTCAAAAGAGGAAGTCCATCGATATGGCCAACTGATTTATTACTTTCGGCCATCTCAGTTGTTTAACGTAGGCATAATGGAAAAAACAGTGGAGTCAGATAAATGGGAGAGTACGCTTGACTAGTTTAGAATCATAAAACTTTCCAATGTGAGAGCTATCAACATTTAACTAGAAAATCTGGGCGAAATGACACTCCGCTGAGCGATTTATTTAATTGCTCACATAAAATTTACTTGTTCAGAGTTCGGTTGCATTTTTGCAGAGTCAGAAGGGTTCATTGGAGCTGGATTTCATTTGTGCCCATCGCCCCGTAAATTGGGCAATAAAATATTTACTACACTGATATTGATTCTAATAATTTCTACGTGCTAATTTATAAAATGTTGCATTGAATACGTCAAAAAGATAACATATGGAAATAAAAATCTCTGTTTTCATACATTAAACTTCTTGAATTCCTGATGTGTTCATAAAATTATACGGGTTAACTTGTAGCTTTACATTGACCGCGGCATAAATGTATTGATTCAAGATAGACCAATCTATGAGAGCAAAAAGCATTTAGTTTCGTAATTACCATATCATGTTGAATATTATTTCATGAAAATTATTTAAGAATCATGTATTATAACACATATTCGAGTTGATTATATGCTGAGCTAATGCACAGATGCAGTCTTATCGTTTCGCAATAAGTATGTATACAAATGAATCAATGATATATCAAACACGAAATTGTGTTATATCTGTGATTCACCGCTTGTAGGTTAGAGAGAAAAACAAACGGACCAGCAGTGTATCACATTTATAAAAATTGGCGATGGTGTCCGGATAAATTTTCCCACATAGCCAAACATGTCAGTACCGTTGAGATTCATATAAGAATTGTTCGAGTTTCAGCAGTAGTTCTTACAGAGTCTCGCATCTCACTTGGCCAACACTTCAAGCTCAAGACAATCACTTGACATTTCAATGAAAAATTTAAAAGAATTTCAGTCATATCAAGATAATGAACTTTACATTCAAATTTTTGAAATCGGGAATTTATACCGAAAATACACTTACAGAACGAGAGTTGCAGTCTCAGAGAAATTATGAGTTGCAAACAACAGTCGTATCGGAACAGCAATCCGACCCAGACATAAAGTTGCAGAAATTCAGTCAAAAGGGTTATAGGTTGCGGATTCACAAACACGAATCTGAAATGATAGCACAACATACATTTCCTTCAATCTGAGACGCAATTGCTATTTATTCCAGTAGGAGAATCAGCATAAAATCACCTAGCAACAGAATACGACGAAACAAATCCCCTGTTGTCATGTCTGAATTTCAATAGAAAGAAGATCTTGAACAGTTTCACCAGAAGCATTATGTAATCAGCTGTGTGAAACTATTGTTCAAAGTTTCGCTTACCAGCCGGTGATAAGACCGTTACCTGTGCGATAGCAACAATATAATTACAGTATCGAACTTCAGTTGAACAAACACTGTTATGCCAGACTGATAAAAGGTAATGTTGAGGATCGACTTTATGTACACAACATACGACACAATCAGCAGTACTGGTTGCTAGGAGCAATACTTAAGAAAATTTGTAAATGTAAATGTAAATGTAACTTTATAAGTGTATCTCGCACAACGACACGAAAATTTGCAGTGTACAAAACAATCTTCAAATGAAAGTCCACTGGTAATCTTCACGAAGACAGTGACTCGACCCCAAATCTCCAGGAACTACCCAGTAACGAGCCACCTCAAACTCGCTGTTTATAAAACCAGAGCCAGGCCAACGGTCACTCGTTTATCACTGAACTCACGAAACCCGAGCTATCAATAGTCAGTAAACTGTCGATCTAGCATCAATCAATATCGATCGCGAATGCATAAAACGGAAATTGTTCACTGCACAGAGTTTGTGTTATTTATCCATTCAGTCTATTCACGAGTTCATAATCGGTTGTGCTCTCTGTTACCCGTGGCTGTGCAAGCCGTGCATTACGCATAAAACAACGTGATATATAATGAAATTTATGATCACGTTAAATACGCCTAAGTTACTAGAGGAGCTTGTTGAGTAAAACAAACAAATGAAGCTTAACTATACTAAATTTTATTTGATTTACACATGGTTTTAATATTTTCTGTTAGTGTTACATTGGTTCAAATCTGCACGAACTTTCATCTGATAAGAAAGTGTACTAAAGGAAAGGTAAACAAACTTGAATAAACGAAACGTGCAACATTTTCAGAACGTGCCAGTCGAGATTTACAAAAATTTTACAAAAAATTTAGAATAACCTAGAGGTAAGCATGAGTTCATCATTTTTAGTGTATTGCGGTAAACAAGCCGTCACGAGATTGTCAATATAATACCGCAAACGTATATATTGGAGGTGATATAACGTTTAATAATAAATTTTGATGCAAATAAAAAACTTGACCAGCAAAATTTCCTTTTGGCCGGTTTATCCGTATCGCCCAATCTGTGAACGTTTTCATGACAATGATCAATCGGTTAATGTGTTGCTCAAATCTCACAACACTCTACAACCGTGTATACTAACCGTCATCATCGCCTTGGTTGCGAAATAATAAATACTTGACTTCAACGAATACCTCTCTGTTGAATAATCCATTCTGTGCGATCAATTTCACAACAGAACACAGGTGCACATCTCTGGTAGGCGTGTTCATGTCCCATACTTTAAAACATCTATCTAGTGTTTCCTTCCTCCCATCAGTCCTACAAGTTTAATATATTATATTATAAAAATGCGATGGTTAGTGTATAGGTAAGTGAGAACATTTCTTTATCAGGCAACATGGCGATGAATCTATATTTCACCGTTTAGATCATGCTTTCGACCAATGAACTCAATTTCGCAACATTTCAAATTGCCTGGCTTGTGAAATTTTATATCCGAACTTGCTGTATGCATCAACTTTCTTGACTTTAGGCGATGCCGTTGAAACTTTGTGCACAAAACTGAGGCCCTTACAACTAAACCTGGAGTATGTGTATATGTATATATAGGCTTAGCTTGTTTATTTTATGATCGTTTGAACCCACAATTTAAGGGGTAATCGTAATCGTAATGATACCGTTCAAATAAGTAGTGAAGATGCCATGTGTCGTTCCCTTTCGATAACCTATTGGATTCATTACACGAAACGATGAAAGAAAATCTAAAGCTTCATTGAATAAATAAAAAGAGATATTCTTAGCCATATACCAAGTTATATGCTAGCTCGCATCACGTTAATGCTATGTGCGATTTTGCCCCGAACATATGATCCCCACAGGTGAGAACTGCCTATCATTAACTCTCTTTGCACAATTCCATCATCTATGGCCTTATTTGGACTTGGAGTGCTCAAAACCGGGACTAATTCACCAAAGTTTGAATTGTGCTTCATGTGTTCAGATTCAATTTTTTATTATATTATGAAACTGTACTATTCGCATTGAAACCGAATAATATGAAGAAGTAAACAGGAGGGCTGAATATTCCACAATAATCTGAGCAAGAGAGACTAACCCACTATAGGTTATTGGACTGAAGAAATGGTTGTGCCTGAGTGATTTTATTAATTTGATTTTAATAAACCGACAATGAATTCTTTTGAAGATTTTTAAAAGAAGGTAAATCGTTATTAATTCAATTCTGATGACAAGCAGAAACCCTCCTGATCTACATGAAGCGACCGCTTTAAAAGAATCGAGTTCATCACATGGAAAAAGATATCAAAGTTAATTCCTCAACTGCATCAATCGAGCAACGAATACATTGACTTGTATAATGTCAAAAGCAAAACTTTAAGGAAAAACAAAACATATACGTTCAAACAATAGAAAATAGGCCTACTTATGAAGCTTAGAAATAATGAATGTTTCAACCAGTAAAGAAGTACAGATTCGTTTACAACATGCTTATGAGAATCATAACACATATAGTAAGTGAAACATGACTCAGCAAAACAAAAATTCTGAAGCTATAATCAGTCCATTTCAAACAATCTTATGGTGTACTAGGTTGTGAAAATTCTGTTATTCGTATGTTTTGTTAAACATTAAACTTCAACTTCTCTTTAGAGCACCCTTTTTATCTCTGCAGCATAGAATGCGAAGAAATACATTGTTCCTTCTGCCTACATCATCATTAATTAACAACGAATTCACGATGAAACTCGACTGAATCTTGCGTCCTGTACAAGAAGAAATTATATTGAACTTCCGATATTCAAACATAGATACTTTAGATGCAATCACCCACGGTACTGTTTCACAGACCGAGCAATTTTCGAATTATCTTCTTTAGTGATAACATGTTCTGCGTCGCGTTCTGTATAAGTTGATAACTTGAAGAACAACCCATTTCATGGCATCATTACAATGCAGTTGTTGGTATGCTTACACACTACAGTAAAATTAACCTTGAACAAAAAAGCTGGCGAATATCTTTCAATACAATTAAAAATTATTTATTTAAAGGTGCATCGATTGTATTATTGCATTGCTGTCGTGTATTGACAATGGGCTACAATTTTAAACTGTATTATCATTCAATAAATACAATTTAATTCAACTTAATGTGGAACACAACTATTTTATTCAGTTTACAAATGGAGTCTAAACTCAAACACGAATCACAGACTAACTCACCGGAAATACAAGAAAGCAGTCCATCATCTACAACAGATACCGGTAAGTGTTCGAACATTTACCTATTTTTCCAAATTATGTATTCCCGAACGATTAATCACTTTCAATTTCATTGCACCTGATTTAATATCGAAAGCCTACTCGAAAGAAATGTTTCGTCGAATTTTGAGTAAATATGCGCTAATATTTATTTAATTCCGGGTAAAATATGTTCGTTCTTTTCAAACAATCATCCAGTAAAGAAACCCGAAGCATAGAAATCCTAATTTCGTTAAGTAAAATACTAACGTTGTAGCTAGTTGTTTGATCTGACCGGAAACTGGGAGATGATTCATCTGAAACAATCCGTTAGAACTCAATAAATTTAGCATAGAGACGGAATTCTGTTCGATTGTTAGGTCATCCGAATCTACTAATATGTAAGGATAGTCACCAAACTTTCAATGGATTATTTGAAAGAATTTAAACAGCTTAGGTTATCACACTGAACATATAATTGTGTTTAGCTTAAACCTCACTGGGTTACATTTTATCGTACCAGGAATGCTTATTACTAAATTTCGTGAACTAGATATCGTAGTGTATTGGCTTCTAATAATAACCGAAGTATATTTATGCTAAAAGATTTAGGTTGGACAGCTCGGATCAAAACTGTATGGTGGTCTATCATACGTCTACCCTAAATGAGGGATTGTATTTAGGTATAAAACAGTTGAATTCACCGTAACGGATAAATAGCAAACAAGTTACGCTCGTATGCCGCGATTGGACGAGTTTGCCACGACCGGTTTCGTGCTGTTTGCACTCATCAGGAAGGGACAGTAGGATCAGGGTCGGCATGCGCTTCAATCAGTGGAAAAATGTTAAACAAGTTGTGCTTGTATGCCATTGTTGGATAAGGTTGGTACGACCAACCTCCTCAATTACATGTGTAAATACATGTAGATAGGGTTTAAACCCATGACTACGAACAAAATATTGTATTTTCATGCATTTCCATCACACATTACATTATTTTGCGCATCAAAAATTCAATAAAACAATTTATAGATTATTATACAATTGAATTTGATCTTAATTAAGAAGAACCCCGCGTTAATTAATTGCTTGTTAAATAGCGGCATCATATTTTGAAAATGAATCCGGACCGTCTAATCTTCCAGCTTATGAAGTTACCGTTTCACTGATTTTTTTGAAAACTACATGCACTAGGTATGCATCTCTATATCATGACGGATAAAGGATACTCGACTTTTCACGTCATACTCTTAATCAATATAGTAACTTAGTGAAAATCTTTAGTAAACGCAAGTTCACATATTTTGCCGAATACCGGCTGAACGAATTTTATTGAATGGAAAATTTATACACTTTATCCGTTTTAGATGACTATCACATTTTCATCGGCGACCTTGCACCGAATATCGAGGAAGATTTTCTTCTCGCCACATTTGAAACTTTCGGCCGCGTCACGTGAGTTGCTTAGTGGCTACTAATGATTGTTTTATACCATTAACACTTAAATCAAAGCCATTTACTGGTGGTTTCAGTCACTGATGCGAGATTGTCAAAGTCAATTCTACTTTTAGCATGGAGTGTTTTATCGTAACATTTCCGAAACAAAACATCCAATATTATGAAAATGATAAAACGCATACTAGCATGGCCTAAGAGTAGCACTTGAGCTCGCACGGAAATACCTGTATGTATTCACACTATTATCACGGTAAAATGCTGTGCTGTTTGCTTTCATTCTGTACAGAATGTTTACTTTTATTAGGAAGGAACTATCAATATCTGTATTCGTCATTATCAGTGCGATCTTATTAGGATACTAATTACATTCAAAAATCTATTTTTGAATCTCTGTTGGAAAAAAAGTTTATTACCAAACTATAATCACAGTTTGTTCAGGTTTCTAATAATCTGTCTAAAAGTTGGTCATATGGTAAATAAAATAACCCTCGTACTACTGCATTCTGAATGTGTGAATCGTGCAAAGCTAATGATTGTTTTCATTCATAATAGTCAACACGATTGTCACAATATGCTTTCATGAGAACGGCATATTATTCTCATAGTTAAAAGTAGGAGAGTTGATTTATTGTCGATACCATCAATCGATTTCTATTCCGAATACAACCCTAACTAAAATTGGCTTCCGAGAGTCCAGTAAGTGGAGCGAAATTTGACGTTGGTACTTTTCAATTCGGTTCTGATAGAACGCGTTGGAATGTTACAAATACCCAACTGGGGTGAGCACGTTCAGCAAAAATGATTCTTGTCTGTTGTGGGATGAGACGATTTCGTACTATATTCCGTTTTGCTAATCAGACCGACAAAAGAGGGTTTAGCACTGTTTTCCTTGCAGATATTCTGTTGTACACTGCACAGGATATTCAACGGGCGCATAATAGTAGGCAATCTGATACACAACAGTTGATTGTAGTATTTGATTGTTGCTTGTTTTTGTATAAATATAATAAAAAGAAGAATGAATATTGGCATTCTCTCATCCTAAAACTTTGAGCATCATCACAAAAATACGTGTTAATTTTCACGGTAAAATTCGCTCAGTTTTAACACTGACATCAATGCAATGTGGTCCACAAAGTCATTTGAATATAATTTCACTTTTCATACCCTAGAGGGTTTGTTTAAAACGAGCCGTGAAATGCTGTGACCAAGGCGATCAGAAGAGTTTTATTTTTCCCACGAAGTAACGCATAAAACTGGTATATGAAGTAGAGATTTCTGGAAGTCTGACGGAAGAAGAGCATTATCGATCTTACGTTTTACTCTTTCGGATTGAGATTATTTAAAACGTACGTCTTCTTATAATATCTTAAAATGATGAGGCACTGATTAATAAATTGAATAATTTTGCCTAAATAATTTTCAGCAGAACTACCCTATTAATTGTACAATGTACTGCATCAAGTTTTCTTCATCGAGTACAGGTAAAATATTGTGTAGCCGCAGAATATGTACTGCATGTGAGCTGCTTGCGTAATATAACTCAGTTTGTTAATAGAGACAATTCAATGTGTGACGTGAGCATATTGAAGCCAACGAAAATTTTTTATCTCCCAGACGATTCACGTATCATTCAACTTTCCGAATTTTAAGAAGCTCCCGCGGTCGTCAACAGTGCAAACTATATATATTGTTAAGTGAAAGTTCAATGGTTAAAGTAAATAGCCACGTGGCTTCGAAATGATCGTTAGTAACAATGAAAATTCTTAGTACAATATAAGGTTGCAGGAACTGTGTGCACTCTTTTAGATCCTAGGTATTTGCCAACAATTCAATTGATATCCTTTTATGTGTTATGCAACGATGGTCTCATAATATAACACATTTCACATGTTAGGCAAACTTCTGGGTTGTAATGCTGATAATTTCACTATATACTATAGAAAAGACAGATTCACTCTGTCTCAGTGATATGAACGTCAGCAGTTACAAACCTGATCAACAAGTGCTCAGAGTTTTAATTGTGATTTACACTTTCCAACTCAATCAAGGCTCACTGAAGTAAATCTCCATGACTTCGTTCGATGACTTCCATCAAAATGAGACAAAACCGGGGAAGATTTGCAGAGAACGTTACCACTCTGTTCCATTGATAGTCTTAGATTAACCATGTATGTCGGTCACGAAAAGTTCGAATTTTCAAAATGTCCCTATCGTCGATTACAAATTATTTTGGTGATTATGTTTTGTACATTCTAAATATAGGAGGTAATTGACTGAACTTTATTTTATCCCAACAAACAAACATCACAAACTATATTTTTTATTGACATATTTTGATGCTCACCTCACAACCTCTTACACACCAATACCTTTTATCACTGTTTGCCGTCATCATGTGGAGACAGTAAGATCAGGTTCAGTGAGCCTTGAAACAGTGGCATAATGGTAAACAAAAGGTGTACTTGTACGCCACTGTTCTTAAAAAGAATTGTTCTATTGATATTCTAGGAACTCCTTATGTCATTTGCTACAATGCGGTACATTTAAGCTACCAGTAGCGCACTGCATAATCTGCTTTGTATAAATTTTCACGTGAATTATTTAAAATTCAAACTAGTTTACGTAACTCATATGCAAGTTCGGAATCATTCGAGATGAGTTTTATAATATTCATTCGAACAGATACAATTCCTAAGTAATGTGTTGCTCACAACCCCGGCACTTGTACACCGCTACCGGTTTATGGCTGTTTGCCGTCATCAGGTCGAGACAGTAA
Source organism: Atriophallophorus winterbourni (assembly GCA_013407085.1). Taxonomy (NCBI): domain Eukaryota; kingdom Metazoa; phylum Platyhelminthes; class Trematoda; order Plagiorchiida; family Microphallidae; genus Atriophallophorus; species Atriophallophorus winterbourni. The sequence goes on from JACCGJ010012362.1 coordinate 29,993, forward strand.
GATTAGGTCCCTGTTCGAATTTATAATGACGCATCGTCTGTCAGGGTGAGAGATTCGGATATTGAATACAGATATGCTTCGAATTCAGTATGATTAGCGACTTTCGAATTAAAGTTGACACCGCCTGTTGAAATTTGTGAATACTTATCCGTCAAGGGTTTGTTAGACAAGGCTGGGTTTATCGCTTGTAGTATGAGCTTATAGGGTAATAAACGGTATTTTATTTTCCTGATCAAGTCAAATGTTTACTTTACTTTTCCGTTATTACTGCGATGGCGTCTTCCAACCATTGCGCGATTCTGGTCCCGTTGGGTCTATATATTTGCGTCTTTCATTATGAATAACGTCAAATGTTTGTCAAGTCGGTTGTGCGCGTCGGTAATTAACATGTACACCGACATTTTTTATGATGCCCGTGGCGTATCCGGAATTTTTGGAACGGTAATAACCGTTTATAAGTTAATGTCATCTATGCACTCAAGCGTTCCAGGATTCTTGATCTCAGAACTGTTCAGAAATTTAGGAGATAAACCATACCTCAGGATGTAGCTGCTTAATATAAACATTATTCGCTGAAAATTTGTTCAAACGATTAAGGCTTTTGGCTTCTCCTTATTTAGTCTTTTCAGTTAGTGCTCGCCGAGTATGCGTAATTGTCATTAGGCTGAATTCTTTCACTACAATTATTTTTTCCAGTGCAGCTTATATTTTTACGCACTAAGCTGCTTGCAACTCCCGTATGTCTCACTTGGATGAACTGTTTACCATTTGGATATGATGAATATTTAGGGTTAATCACGGCATTTTTTTTTAACAAAGGTCTTAGCTATTAGACGACGATTACGCCAGAACTACACCACCACAAACCTTTTGCTTGTATTGGTTTACATCCATACTTAAAATCGTTTGAGTATCTATCAGTCCTCAACGATATTCGGGCTCTAAGATGTAGATCCTAAGCCAATTGATACGAGAGGCTTAACGCAAATTGGCGAAAACGTAAGGATAAATTATTCCATCCTTTCATGTTGTTAATTGTAATGTGGAATCAACACAAAACTCATTCCGATGATCAATGAGGCATAGTCTAGTAATCGATAGGTTGAAACTATAACAGCAAAATATTATTTTTGTTTTCCTATGTCATTTCACTCACTTGCAGCACAGATTTTGGTTATTTTTATGCATCCTAAATGAATCCACCATATTTGTTAAGCGTTCATGTTTTCCATTTGGTATCAGTTAAACCACTACAATAATTCTATCAAACTGGTATCAAAAATTATGTTAGTTTCTTCGGAGTAATTTAGTAGCAATATTTTTATATCTAAATAAACAAAGATTCTGAGAAAATTATATAAGACATATGCCACCTTTTAAAAACTCTCTACCTATTGCGGTGACACATTCCTCTCCTAAATTAGTTCCACATTTAGGCTAATCCATTTAGATCAATAGACTTAGCAGCCATCGACCTGCATCAAAAGTCCACCATTCGAAAATTAATAATTTTTTCCGTTTTCCCATAATTTCTTGTCGGTGTTCGACAATTCAACAAGTAAATCAAATTTTATGTCAAACTGTGTTCGCAAGCACAATAAGCAAAACGGGCGAAGATTTTTCTATGAAAAATATATAATTATTTCAAGGAAGATATGAACAAATGGTTTCAAAGTTTGGGATTATAGGGATAAATTATGTTTCATTTATAAAAAATTAATTGGGATAAATCGTAGCAAATGTTTAGTAAGCAAGCAACTATCGACGAAGTGAATACTAGGGAAAGTCGGTGACGTCTAAAATCTCGAGAAAATGTAACCCTGGTTTTGAAAATTAAATAAATTTAGTTAAAATGTTGTACACTATAAACAAGTGAATATTTTAATTTGACTTTTGAATTGAACATACTGCTTGGTAAGGTATTTACCGAAGCACGCAAAGTGATGACAAGTTTTTCAACCTGAACCGGTTGACAGCACAAACGAAGGCACGGGATGTGCTAATCCATGGCCTGCTTTTTGACGACGATGCAGTCATTTTTGCTCACTCCCAAGAAATCTAGTTGCTAATGGACTGTTTTTCGTTAGCATGTAAAGCCTTCCCTCTCACAATCTACATGAGCAAGACCAAAGTCTTTGGTAGGGGGATTGTATCGCCCCCAATCATCACTGTTGTAAACTCTCAGCTTGAACCAGTACATCATTTCACATATCGTGGTTCAACATTGCGGTTGACCTCTTGGAGAGTGATAAGTGGATTAGCAGTTTTCATTTTTTCCCAATTAAACTTTCGTGTTTGGGGCAACCGCAAGTTGACTATAAAGACAAAGATGAATGTATACAGCGCGTGCGTAGTAAATGCTCTACTGTATGCCAATGAAACCTGAACCATAAACGCAAGAGAAGAACGGAAGCTGAATTCTTTCCATCTAAGATGCATCCGTCGTATCTTAAACATATCGTGGATGGACAGAGTGACTAATGCTAAAGTGCTTTCAAAAGCTGGTCTACATGGCATGTTCACCCTTCTAGGACAGCGCCATTAACGGTGACATAGTCACGTCTATCGAATGGAAAATGGATGCATTCCAAAAGATCTATTCTGTGGTGAGTTGAAATCAGGAAGTCGACCATTCGGCAGACCTCACTTGCGGTACAAAAACGTTTGGAAAAGAGATATGAATGCTCTTGGCATTGACCCACGAGTTAAAGAGATAAACTTGCTTTTGACTGCTTATTTTGGAGTCCTTGCCTAAAGCCTTGTTTGCAGCTGTGGAGGAGCAGATAAAGCACTTGGCTGCTGAACACAAATCACGCCGCCGTTGTGCAACTGAAGCCGATCGACCGAGAAAGGCTTATCGCTGTGAACGCTGTGGGAGAGATTGCTCCTCCCAAAACGGATATTTTGGTCAATCGAAAAGCTGTGGGGCATTAGAAAATCACGCGAATGTGTCATGCGATTGGTCGCCATTGGTGTGAGGAGGCCAAAAAAACCTGTTTGGAAATTTCGGAGAATTTTGATTTATTAAAATGTACAAAACAAAATATTTGAATATATTTTAGACCGACTGAAAAACAGTACTCATGAAAGTAAAAGATTGCAATGAATCGTTTAAAGCAGTTCTTTCTGACGAAATCAATTTGCATTCCAAATGTAACGGGTCAATCATAGGATGGTTAGTGAACAGACAGGTTATTTAGGCGCCAATCGTGTTACGATTGATAGGAGAGTTGGAGATGGATTGTGTCAAAACCTCCAACACGCGGTGAAATACTATGATTGTTTTTAATTGTGCAGGTGTTATTTTCGTTCACCAACCGATTAGATCGCTTAATTAATCTTTGTGCACAATAGTAGCAATTCATTAACCGGACGTCTGATTGTATAGATATCTTCCTTATGCAGCATGTTGTCAACATTCCTACTAATCATTCTCATGCTAATCACAACGGAATGGAGCTGTCCCGACTGATCAATTTAACGATTTCAAAATATATATTTGTTCAGAAGATTCTAGGTCAAAAGCGAAACGGGAGTTCGTAAGAGTCCTGATACACTGTTTACCAAACCGGTTCTATTCTACTGATTCCAAGCTTGTTTATACAAAACTGAACAATGTTCATTTTTCATACCTTTCCAGTTCTCACACCCCACGAAGGGTTTCCTTCTGTTTGCACTCATCAGGTAGTGACAGTACGATCAGCATCTGCATACATTGAAACAGTAGAAGTATGGCAAAGAAGTTGAGGTTGTACGCCGCTGTTGAATATGTTTGACACGAACAACGTGTTCAATCAAATGTGCCCAAACACGTGGGTAGATGGGGTAGTATCATGATCCGGATTTCCCGTGTTGTGTGAAATCGGAATGCATGCAGATAAGCAATGTAGATCATGATCATGGGTTTACACTCTAAGCACGTTTGTTTGGGAACATGTTATTGAACAGGTTGGTCGTGCCAAACTTATCCGCAAGTTGTTTTGCCAACTTCCATTATTTAAAGAGCATACGGTTCCGGATCGTACTGTCCATACCTGATGATTGAAATCTGCAAGGAACGGTCGTGGGGTATTCGTGTCTGTGTGATGGAAACGAACGCAAATGAGTATTTTGTTCATGATCATTAGATTAAATCCGATGTTCATGTGTTTTGACACATGCGACTGAACATACAAAGCAAGTTGTTTTTCAATATAATGTTGATTTCCGGGCTGTATGATAACAGGAGTTCATCCAGAGGTCATACTTACTCTGCTTGGCAAATATTTGTATGGCGGCTTATAAAATACGCATCACTGACAAACTAATATGTGAGTTTTACCTATATTGAAATTAAATATATAGATAGCATATAAAGTTAAGGTTAAAGTGACTATCATCGAGCAGAATATACAAATTATAAAATTCCCTCGCTCAAAGCACTTATAATTATCTAACCAAATATTTTCTGTCAAAATCAAAAATTTTAATATTCTACTATTCAATTATTTTTTGTTTGACACACAGTTCGCTTAAACTATTTTCAATTTATTATTAGAAATGTAGTCTATGAATGTTCCTTGCTAAAACGTGCTTAGATAAATTCATTTCCAATTTATGCCTCAAATCAACTTAAAGAAACGGAATGCCATCGATTAAAATATCCCCATGAATATGATTGTAAATTACAGTTTAAAACTTGCTAACATTTTTACGTCTAATTTTGTAGAGAGTGCAAAATTATCAAGGACATGCATACGCAGAAACCAAAAGGGTATGGATTTGTCGCGTACAAGAGCAAGCAAGTAAGCCACTTGAAATTCACTTTGGTTAAACTTAAGTGTCTCTCACTGGTAAGAATGGTATCATGAAAATACATATTGACTTTTCGAAACAACTGTTGGACAAAGAAAATGTTAATATTTCGTAATATGGAATATGATATAAATAGATAATCAATCGAAAATGTTTGATTGGTTACTATTAAAACTTTTCCATGTTTAGCTGCTTTGGTTGAATTCGACAATCAATATACAATTCGAACACATAAGTGTTTTGTATTTCATGACTATATTAATGATTCAAGGTTACTAATCTCTCCTCTAAATTTTAAAAAGTTTTGCATTACACAGAAAATTACCAACTTATTTTCGCTCTCAGCTGGATCTTTACTTTTCGATGGTATATAGATTACCCTTTGTAAATTCGCTTCATTTTTACGGACCTAGAGCTAGTACTTTGCAAGTCTTGGGCTCAATATCATGAGCGTTTATTTGCTAAAGTTTCTGCTCTACCATGTTGTTATATACAGTCTGGATTCTGCCGTAGAATATGTCTGACACAAACCTATATTAACAAATGATATTTAGTGGCAGAGATTCCTATTGTAATCAGAGCCAAAGCTAACAATTTAATTTTGGCTAAACATTTGCTCGATGTCATAACCTAATTTTAAGCTGCCCGTTGCAACAACGTGTATACAAACCTGATACTATATTAATCAAATTGTAAGGCTAAATCTAAGAAACTGTTGACTGTTGTTGAAAAATACCGATATTTTGTAATATTATAATTCTGTCAAGTACGTTGACAATTTTCCATGCCAAAATAGCGAAAATAAGCCAGGCGTTCATCGAAATATTTTATTTTAATAATTTCTTCTAAGCCGAATTATATTTTAGAAATGAAAGAGTCTTTTATGACCTACTGATAATTACTGATAATCATATATTTCTTTAATTATGCCCTTAGCTAGATTTTATAACGATAGAGAGATCGATCGTTAAAATTAACAACGGATAATCGCAGTCTAAATAACGCCAACGAGAGTAAGCAAAATTTAAAGATTTAAGATTTTTGTTAAAAACATAATAGCTGTACAAATCCATAACGTATGGGAATAAAATTCTGATATTCCGTACTTTGAATTTCCATTGATGCTGAAAGCAATAAATTAATCCTACATATGAAATGGGGTTCAAAAATGCTGGTAGAAATTCTATATATGGGCTAATTCCTTTCTAAGTGGGAGCGAATAAAATATTCATCCGATGGTTGTTATTATAGAGATGCCTGAAGATACTATGCAACATAGAATCTTTCAAATATTTCTTTTAAAACTATGATGATAATTTTAAGGGTAGAAAGTTTCATGATAAACATATAAATTTGGCAAAAATGACAGTTAATGCGGGAGTGAGTATTTCTAGGGTAAAGTTATTAAGGCGTGTCGGATAACTGTAACAAATTCAGATGGTTGCTTAAGTATGTAGTTTATCGCATGCATTAAGCTATGGGTTAGTACTGGGTCCTTCTGAATACAGCACCAACTTAGGGCTTTCAATTCAAGGGCAGACATTATCCGCTAAATGCTTAGGCTATCAATTGTTGCAACAACTTCTGTTGCTTCATCATTAAAGAATTCTAGATGTGCAATATAATCCAATATTGGTTCTGAAGCTTCCGTGGTAAATGTCAGCACGTAGATTACGTGAATATTGATTATTTTTGATAGGAAAGACGAGAAATAAGTAAGCACGCGCGTTTGGGTAACCAGAGTATACCCAAAGCACAGTTATAGAGACATGTTTGTAGACTTTCATATATACAGGCATCAAGTTCTTTTTTGGATGTATTCCACTTCATACACTTTCACTTCATAGAATGCAAATTGTGTAATAAAAATGGGAGGGATTTTCAACGGGCAAACTTTTTCGCTTGCATAAACCGAAAATTAGCTTGTTCTGAACGAAATACGGATGCTGAATTTTGTTGCCATTACCTAATTTGTGATCCAGCGTGTTCATATTGATGTGCTATAGTGGTTATCAGCATTTGAACAATTTTGCTCGGCCTAAATTTAGCAGCGGAGACAATATGTACTCTTGTCTAGTTCGAAAATGACGCTTCACGCGTTGTCTTCAAAGTGAGCGGTCAAGAGCAAGTTCATTATTGATTTTAGTGTTAATATCAAGAACTTACATATAACTTTTGTAAATTCTTCTGTATCAAAATTGTGGCATGCTTAAATTTTGGATTTCTGTTTTCGAATGTCCATAAAAATACGACCATTTTCCATTCTGTATACATGCGCCATCCATCGTAGGCGGCGCTATAAGTAAAATGCACATGTTCTGTAGACGATCTTTATAAAGCACTTGCTCTTCTTACTTTACGTTCAAAATGCTCCATAATCGGAAAACATTCAGCGTCAGGTTGTGCTTTATGCAGTTGATCTACTTTTTGTAACCATACAGTGAAGCAAGCACAAGCAGTAAATCATCATTCGTATTTTATGGTCAGTTCACGGTATTGAGTAAAGCATCATTCGGTCACTGTGAAGTGTTACAAATGAAAATCGATATAAAATCGAAGATACAAGCTTGTTGTAAAATGCAGACTCATCAATCTGAGATTTCGTGAACGAGAAGTACATATCTGTCGGAAAGGTTAAACATTGCTTTGGGATAAACATTTTCTTAATATCTAATATTACAAAATTTCACAATTCTCCAGGAGGCCGAATTAGCTATTCAAGCCATGAATGGTCAACTTTTGGGTCATCGAATAATTCGAACCAACTGGGCCGTTCGTCGCAATCCAGAGGAACAAGCAAAGGGTAAGGTTGCTCAAATGAAAAACGTAAATTTAATTTTCACCAAAATAGTGATCTTCTTTGAAAAAAAGTGTGAGAATTCGGTTACACAAAATAATAAAATTAAGTCCATTTAATTGATTTTTCATTGAATACTATTTGTGATATCGGATTGAATGATATGCAATGGTATCCTAACGTATGTTTGTTTGATGTAAGTTTGAATTATTGTATGATGTAGTTGATCAAGGTGGTTCGTTGTACGTAGCTTATCAAATAGTGGTTTTAAATTCAAACGTAGTTTACTACGTTTACTGCTTGAAAAGGCTCATTAAACCTTAGTTTGTTGCCATTCCTGCTGATGGGATAATCAAAAATGGGATGCTATAAAAATTTCTGATACATTAAGTTAAAACATGCAAATATATGAGGAAACATAAATTCATGTGTACAAAAAATCGTTTGGTTTCAAAGTTTTTCATATTCGTCGAACTTCAATCAGACAGCTTCAATCGTTAAAGTTAATTGAATATGCGTCAAATTCCCAATCATGCTAAATCTCGAATAGAGATGTCGCCAGCATTTCATTTCTTTGCGTGTCGAAATTTGTGGCTTATTTATTTTGACTAGAAAATAATACCATCGATGCAACTGTTGCAGTATTATACCATAAATGATAATTAGTGAGGTACAGATTTTTCAAAATATGTGACTGTGGAATTAGTAATATCATTTGGTGGCCTAGTGGTTGGCTAGTATGTAAAGAGATTGATTGGAATCCCCAACATGATTTTGGGAAAATCGTGCTAAAACCAAATTGTCTTCAATCTAGTAGGCTTAAAGGATATCGACAGTAATTCTAAAAACGACAGCAAGAAACCAACACGGTATCTCGTTGGTGACCATTATCGCTTCGGGTTAATTGAAACTGAGATATGCATAAACTCACTTGTACCCAGACAAAAGAATCTTAAATCACCTCAAATTTGTGAACTTCTGCCTTTGACACAAACTGCGAAAGAAAATTTGAAAAAAACGTTTAGTTCGTGATGACATCTACCCGGAATAGGAAGATCCTTAAAAAAAACGATGCGAGCTCGAAGAACATCATGCGAATTTCGCATTATTTTACATAATTTTCTGAACGTTAATACATTTAGCAACCATTTTAAATTGATATTACACCTCATAAATTGCAGTTAACTTTGATTTTTACACACTGACAAATTGATGTTTTATAATCGTTTGTAGTTTGAATTTGTCCCCAAATTGTTGTACGACCATCGTTAGAACGATAGCGATAACCAGCGTAGAAAAATTCAAAAGAATGTCCAGTAAAAGTAGCTATGCTATTTCTACCTCATTTGGTAATGATGCACATTTCCGATTTGTGATTTTATCAATTCAATCAAATTCTTGTTGGTTTTGCTCTATTTTTGCAATTTCACACTCTTGATTATTCCTCCTAATTTATGAACTACTTTTGGACAAATCACTCATTAAATATTAATCATTCCTCACTGTCTGACAGCGTTTTTACAAACAAATTATCAATAATAGATAAGCTAAGCAGAGGAATAAGTATAGTTGTCATCACCAACGGGAGGTTTTCGCGGCAAGCAGTTTTTGATAAACGACAACTCATGTATGGTTGAACCAAATGAGCAAGAACCTACGTAGATTGTCGTGGGGTTTAGTTACTGAAGTAGAGAAACAATTTTCCACCGTATTGTGGACGTCACATCTCTTGCATTTTGCCACATCTAACCCCACATGTTTCTAAATTCCACTATCATGTCATTAGCCTGGTCTGGTAAATCCCAAATAAATATTCCAAAGTAATTTTAAAGTATTTATTCTAAACATCTTGTTTATCACACGAAGTTCGAAAGCGCTTATTGATATGAGTTTGAAAATCGTGTTCTTCATCTCTAGCATTACAAAGGCTTCATGTCATATTCATGTTTTTCGCACTAGCAATGGAATTATCATGAAGAAAATTAATCTCCAAGGAGGAGACTGAACTCATATAATTTGATTCATTTTTGGTTCGACATATCAAACCCTAATTCTCTAACACGTTCACGCACATTACGAGATCAGTAGTAATTAATCGATTTCCGCTCAAACAAACTCCAGTACTGATGCACGAACTAATTTGACATATTATATTGATCCAATGTGACCAATTTTATTACGGATTAAATTAGTAGCGGAATCAGAGGCAAAGTAATACTTACAGACTAAAATTTCATTTTCGAAACCGAAGTTCCCTTGAGTGAAAAGGAACTATTTGTTTCTAAAAATTGATTTTAGTTACGAAACATGGACAGTATACATATTACCCGTATGCTATTAAACCTGCATAGCTGTATTGCAATAAAGCGAACAAATTTGATCATCTAGTTAGTTCGTAATGATTATTATCATATATATTTGAGAGGGGTGCATGAAGTAGTAAATACGCGAAGTGGCCTCAACCGATGCACAGGTTTAAGTAGGATGGTAAATATTAAATATCTAATATTTTCGCAGAGAAACAATTGAAGTGTTGAGCTGCTGCGATTTCATTCATCAATGCATCACGCGTTCAAATTTTTTTAATGCCAATTAATACGTAATAAACCAACTGTTTAAGCCAAGGTTGCAAGCGCAATTTACCAAACTGCTCGCTCGATGAACTAAATCTAGACTCTGGTAGTTAGAATGTGATGGATACAAAACATTCTGCCATCACACGCTTCAAAGAAATGATGAAATGTTCACTTTAACTGAAGATGTGGTTCATAAAATGTTCGGTAATTTCGAGAAAGCATGTCATTGACAAGGTCAATGTAAAGGTATCAAATGTGTGCGCACCATGGATCTCTAAACCGATCATCTCCGTACTTAAAAGAAGTCTCTCGACTGGCACGATTGCCGATAGTTGGAAAACGATTAAAACTACCCGGGACCCATCACACAAGTGCACATAGATTATTCTTCCCATAGCATTTTTCATAGGTTATCAAAGTATTGAAGGGCGTACTGCTTAAGCGTATACAAAATATAACTTATAAGAATTATGACAACGTATTTTCACATTCAAAGCGAAACACTAAGTCCGATATTTTGTGGGCTTAATTCCCAGAGTTTTATGTGAGCATCGAAAATTAAACATTAGCTGCTTCGTTGACCTCATCAATGCATGTGGCTCTGTAAATCCTGCACAATTTTTTATATTTGCTTAAAACCCAGTCTATATCATACGGCATCTTTAACTGGATACGTGGATGCTTTACACATTTATTTCAATACGTTGAAGTCAACCAGCTGTCTAATTCCTTATTATTAATTGTCAAAGAATTTCTTGTTCATATATATGTCCTCTCTTCGAGAGCCTCTCTGAACTTTTAGCCTCATATTCGCCGAGGTTTTAGTCATAGGATTTCCTGTAGCAAGCTAAAGCTCTTTAGTTACGCTGTCAACTTCATTAGATGAAGTCACTATCTGGTCAGAAGAGAGATACTTATTTGTACGTGTAAAAAGTTTCAACATGTCTTTATTAAACTGTGTGACGACAGGCATGACTCGTTTTGCGCAATCTCTAATTGTCAAGAATCAAATCCACTTAACTCAGAAAAGAAAAAAAACTTGTAAGGGACCGAGGTATCCGTAATTCCAATAACTTAACAAAACCTCACAATCTTAATTCTATACTCACTAAAGTGCGTGAAATATTATATTACACGCTTAGTTTTTGCTATCCAGACCGATATTCATGCACTAATTTAAATGAATTTGCGATAATAATAACATTGCATCAAAATGTTGTTTCTTCGCTCCTTGAAAAATACACTGAAACAAAACATTCCTTCTAATGATTGATTCAATAATATTCTAGCCGATAATCCTCAATACTCCGCAACGAGTTATATGAATCGCAATATTTATCTACTACTCGTTCAAAATATATCATAACGTTGGTTAGAACCTCAATATATCAGCTATAATTCATCCAATTCACGAAAAGATATTTCTGTCAAAGCGATGTGGTCATTGAACGAATAAAAAACCTATATCTCGGGTGCAATATTTTGTTGTTGTCTCATTGATTGTTTACTGTTTAATTTTAAACGTTACCGTAGGGCTAAAACACCGATTACGTTTTGATCAAGCCTTTATATTGTCTTTCTTTCTCTATCTCGAACATGAGGGATCCTATATTGCCTCAAAATATCTCTATCAAAAAATATAGGCATCAAACAATTGTGAAAACGTTTGTCTCATTTTTATTTTGTAATTGTATACCGTGTGTCTTCTGTATTTAACACTCATGCAAGGCTGAAATTTTAAATAGTTTCGAATGGAGCTTTTGACTTCTTCTTCCATATGCAAATGTGGCCTAAATCAAAAAACATTTATTCGTATTTAATAGGTATTGTTCTCACCGGGAAGCAGATATAAAAATGATTACATTACGTTTTCAACATCGTTCAATCTCCACCAATCATATGACTATTTTCACAAAAATAACTAGCGAAAACTGTTAATACACTCATGTATAAAGGAGCCATATTTCAGTGCCTATCTCGCTTTAGCTTGCAGCCAAGACAAAAGTATGGAGATGAATAACAAAAGCCGGGTAAAACGAATTTTATACAAAAATTATTGTAAATATGTGGGATTAAAATCAGTAACAACAGGATATAATCAAAATATATAATTGCATGCATTTCCATCACACACCCCACGACCGGTTTCGTGCTGTTTGCACTCATCTGGTAGGGACAGTATGATCAGGATTCGCAAGCCAGCCTTATACAACAGTTTCATACAAGCGCTACCTGTTTAGGATATAATCAGTTTATAACCAAATATCAATTGTGTGAGCACTTACGCGTAAGTTTTCACTGAGCGTAGGGAAGCTCACTACTTCGAATTTTCGAATGGAAATATTTCTAATATTTTCATAACACCTACCTGTTACACTGATACATATCACCATAAATAATGAAAAGCATGCATTAAATTTTGCAATATTTACATTTGTCTAAACCAGGTGGTTCAGTTAATATTTAATTATTGAAATGATTTATATGTTACAACCCACAGACCACCGTCCACTTAGTTATGTTGAAGTGTTTAATGCGTCCTCTCTCTCAAACACCACGATCTACGTGGGAGGAATCACCACTGGATTGAACGGTAAGTTGAGGTCCTGTTTCAATCAGACTAATTATTGATGAGTCTTGACATGCATGTGAAACGATTCCACCATGATGAGGCTTTAAAGGAAACGTTTCTGATTACCTAATTGAAGGATCCATCACGAATTTGTTGACATGTGATGGAATTTGTCGTGAGACGGAATATCAATTCCTAGTCCAATAATTTGGAATTTAATAAATGAGAGTGAACATTAAATTAAACAATTGTAGGCGTTGTGTAAGCTTACCAAAATATGTAATAGTAGTGAGTACATCAGCTCAATTTTTATAGTAGTAGTTTCAAGCGTATAACTATATATACACAATATAATAGAATCAAAGAAAACTCGTTTGAAAAATTTGTAATGTGATAGGGTTTTGGGTAATAATTCAAATGAATGAATGATTATTAAAATTAACCGATCGTATTCTCTATTGCAATTTTCGTGTTACTCATTTGATGAATATCGGAGCTAGGTGATTACCAAAAACTACGTTACGAATAGGTTGGCATATGAAGCAAAGAGATGATCACACGGTTTAAAACTTGAAATTAATAAAAAAATGAATTAAAAAGAATTTTCCTGCATATTGTCCCTAGACTAATAGTGGGAAGACGTTTATTCAATTTCAATTTGCTGCGACGTCCTTGGTAGCATGGCCGACACGACCTGCGCCTACGTATCGGATATTCCACGCTTTCCGTTGTCAAGTCTGTACATGAATTATACCACGGAGTGATATCTAATCATTAGTACTGCGTTAGCCATAGGTCAAGGCGAGAATAAATGACCATTGTGTGTCAGTTGTCGGGAAGCCAAGTTAGACGAAACGAGATTGAGTATCATGTTCAGCTTCATCAGTCTATTGGTAATGTGAATATGCGGAAAAGGTTTTCTGGTACAATGTTGCTTGGTGGAATACACAACTTGAAGCTAGTTGAAAAAAGGACGCGAAATCCTCCAATGAAACGCGTTTCTCAAAAAAATACAGATCAGCGGCAGGGCAAAGGATTCGGCTTTCTATATCTCACGAAGGACGTTCTGCTATAATGCTCCAAAAATGATTAGCCGCGAAGTAAATTCCGTGTAGTTCGGGGCTAAAGCAATTTTAAATGGTTTTGATGGTTTGCTTAACTAGGACCAAGAGGAAAAGCGATTAACATAGCCGTTATTCAAGTCAGTCAATGTTACAACATTAATATAGGAATAATGTGTAGACATTTATACCTAAAAAACACCAGATAATGATACAAAGGAATGGGTATTTCCTACATTCATTGACGTGTATTTCCTCAAATTCGTTGAAGGAAATAGATATCAGTGTTTCTGTACTGTGTGAAATATATCTCAGCAAACACCATTGGAAACATAAATGATTCTCATTAATGAATGTCGATATCTAAACATCATATGAAAAGCTAATATTAAATTTCCATCTCTTAGAAGATACATAAATCATCAGTGTTTAAATGTAGTCCTTTCTCTAATCTCACCCGTTAGTTCACAATAATTAATCAAAGTCATTCTTAAATTTTGTTGCAGAACATTTGTTACGAGAATCATTCCAAGAATTTGGAACAATCAAAGAAATGAGAATTTTCAAAGAAAAAGGATTTTCGTTCATCAGGTAATGCAATTCTCTGTAGTTGCGTAACTTACACATTTTTGAACTAAAGTCAGTGATATAAATCCAAATCATTGATAAATTAAGCAATTTCATCGACTTCATATAATCACAATTTCGAGATAACCATTTAGCACGCTCATTAAAATGGAGAAGAGTCTTGGAGTAGTGGCTTAAAACTGATCTACAATCCCAGTGATATGAATCAGTGATCAAATCAAATACTAAATATCCAAGTAATATTTCGCTCACTTTTACGGCACTTATAATCCACGATCAGTTTTTTTCATTAGATTGGAACAGTCCCGATTAGGTTCATTGTGCAATTTAACTAAATATCCCTATTTACGCTATTCTCCATTAGACGCAAAGCCGTCACTCATTCTGAAGAACACAATCAGTAGTATTAATATGGAAGTTTAGTTCAAATTTCGAACTCGATTTATTTATCATCAAACCTTTGCTCGGGAAAATTTTATTATATCATCAATAGAAAAAATTGGCAATCTTCGAAATTACAGAATATAATAAAATATTTATTTCTCTCATGTATTTGATTACGAATTATTAATTCCATGAGTTTTACCTTGTTTATATATATATATATATATATATATATATTCGAGCAACAAAAAATTGCCATGACATGTAATATTATTTGAATTTGTTTGTGATTACACCAGGTATAAGTTAAATATAAATGTACCGAACTTTACCAGTGTGGGTTTGATTTGTAGCGCCGAATTTACAACTCCAAGAAACTGTTTGGTTATGCCGAGTTTAGAATATAAACCTTGAACTATTTAATCCCAGAGTTATCGATTTTAATTTGAAATTCAGCGATTGACCTGGGGGTCACTGAAATTTGTGCCTAGAAATAAAGATGTACTAGATAAGGGAATATAAAAATGCTCAACGAGAGTGTATTTGTCCGAATGACCATAGATTGCATTTCAGCTAGACAATACGCCGATTATTTAACGCATATTATCTCTCAGTCAAAAGATGAAAGCCCAATAAACATTGGTATGTTTAAATCAACATTAAGTTAATCTAACAATTATGGTTGCATATACCACGAACACTTGATGCACGTCTAATCAATCTGATTTACCAATATTCTTCTTCCCACAAAAGAAAATACTGGGAAAATGTATAAAAATAATTCTCTTGGATTCTTATTCAAGCAAAAACACTCCAGATTCCAACTAGGTCTACTTTTCTTACGCGTTTCGAAATGCAATCTATGCATGTTTTATCTTTTTCAAACATTTTAAGAGAGCATCGTTATTCGTAAAATACTATCAAGATGAGGACTGTAGTATATCGTAGAGTAGATTATCGATGATGTACTATTTGTCGTTGCGAATTCGTTCATATAAATCATGGAAATATTACAATGTGATGGACCAAAGATGCGAAATCCATTGGTCAGTTCATCTACAATTCGCTTTTGAATCTAAATCAACAAGATGCCAAACAAACTGCCAAATAAATTTGGTCAAATTTGTGCGTCCCTAATTATCTGACGATCATTGCTGTGTTTTTTTTACCCTACCAAACATTTATACAGGCTTTTCAACCACTGATAATATTTCTAAGCCTCTGCATTTATGTATTAGACCACTTAGATTCGTTGTTTTTAATAGAAGTACATATGGGGATTTGTCTGAAGCACTTCCGTTAACGTGTGCGTTCGTGTTTGCATTTGGGACCGAATAAATCAAAGGCACATAAAAAACCAACGCCTTCTCTGTTTTTAAGGAGAATAGCGTTTGGTTGGAATATTTTATGAAATAAATGATTATATTGAAGGTTACATTCTCTTACCACCAACGATTGAAAAGTAGCTCATGGTTAAAACCAGGAGTAAAGTGTATATTTATTGTCATATATCGCTACACATTTCCAGCTGATTTTCATCATTGAATCTTGCGAGAATTCATGCGTTCAATGGGAAAATACGAGGAACCTAGGGACCTATATTTTGTGAAAACAACATGCTGCGTCAACTAAAACTATCCGATCTGATTCATTTCAGTGTATTGCAAAATCACGCCAGTGAATTTGCATAACAAATGAGCATCAATCAAAAGTCAATAGATCTTGATTTTTGAAACAAACATTCGGAGAAGTGTTACAACACAATCCGCTACGGTTACATTCTACAATCTATGTATACTTTGACCGAGGGTGTGTAATCACTGTTTATGAAGTAAAACATGACTAGATGGTTTGAATATATATAGGTCGAAAAATCGAAATGATTTTAGGGTAATATTTTACAAAATATAGTCGCTCAACACCTTAGAAATACAACTTTCGTGAGAAAATGGGGATCTTTCTGACTACGGAAATTAGACTACACCCACAAGTACAAACAGCCTCGATCGAACATGAACTGTTAATCGCTGCGAAATTTGTATAAAATTTTGTCAACACAATTGTTGTTGACCTTTTCATGTTGACGCTGATCATGATCTACATCGTTGCCGATCTCATGCTCTACAGACTTTCAAATGATTGACCAGTCGAAAGAAACAGTCTCTCACATAGGAATCAGTGCAAGTTTCCCGGTGCTTTGGTGAATAATGTTCAGTAGACAAGGGCTGTATGTTATTTTCTCAAGTTAAAAATAACGCTTTACACTGAGCCCCCGGAGCGAGTGGTCAATTGCAAGTTATTCCTGTTGAACAGTATTATAATGCAAGTAGAGCCAGCCAAAGTTTGTCTTCCTGATTTCATATCTCAATAAAATCGAACATTTGGATTACGACGATTTACCTTTACATAAAAATGACCCTGACAAACAAGCACCGTCACATTAGAGTAAACATACCTGTAGCGCCAAATTTTTATTGCACTTCTGCGTTTGTCACATTGTTCATCCACGATAACAAGGCAATGGAAAACATTCATCTTTCATTTTCGGTTTAGGTTTCGCTGCCATAAATTGATGCATTTTGTAAGCAAGCGCTGTACACCATAATTTTTTGTCATCACAAACGTAAACTTTTTACGGTGATTTTAAAATTTGTGAATTATGGAATCTTTGCCAACTTGCAATGCACATTCATGTTCGATAATGATCGACAACTTTGATAATTATTAAACAGTATGATTGATTAATGGTCAAAATCAGTGCCATCCAATACTGTGGAGCTTGTTTGTTGCCTTCGATATTGCGAACGGAGCGAAGCTACCGCTAACGCTAACGCATGTAAATTTTATTCAGAGCAGCATAACATTAAACATTTTTGTTCATAGTATTGAACAAAACCGCATCCTCTGAAAAATTACGTGAAATTATATTCAGTAGCTGATTTTATGCATAAAAGGATAATACGAAGAGGGTATGTGAATTAATCACGATAAAACCAACTTCCGTTTCGCAATTGTCAATCAAAATGACCGAGATAACATTTTGCGTTTACTGTCTAACATTCGTTGATACATTTCCTGCGAATTTGATGCACCAGAAGGCAAGCATATTTAAAAATCCTTCACCCAAATTTTAATCTCGTATAATCAAACATTTATAGACTAAATAAAGATTCATAAGTGTGGCATTTTGTTTTTCAAGACATTATACCTGCAAATTTTATTTGCTAAGCCCATCGATAAACCTGCGAACGTTAATAGTAACTTAGCATTTTTGCACTTCGTATGAAGGAAGGGATTGGCAGCTTGCCACAGACACGCGTTTTCCGGTTTCGTTTGCGAATTAACGCATGAACAGGTCTTTTCATGCACTTGAATTAATAATTCGTGTACTCCGCCGATCAATAGCTCTGCATTGATTGATAACAAAATTTCTCAATCGGTTGGAGTGAGTTGAGCATATCTCATTGGTGGGATCCATTGCGTAACGCGAAGTTCTGTAGTCTAATTAATGTTCAATTTATTTTTAGCTATAATTTTCTTTGAAATATTTACCAGCAGCTGGAAAGGACATTTCTGTCATTTGGATAGCAATAATAGTTGGTTACATTGCAGTGTCACCTCCACTCTGGCGGACACAATAATCATATTAATGAAAAATATTATTGTTATTATTGTTAATACTATATTATTTTATATTATGTTACAAGCGTCTTGAAATTATGTCGTTGTTAGCTAGGTTCAGACACCGCAAATAACACAGAAGAGGTTAAGAACGAGCGTTTTTGACGCAAGTTGTATACGGTAGATCGCAATTAAGTTCAACTTTCCGCAATGATTTAAACTGTTGCGGTGGCCATGCGTCTCATGAAAATGGGCAACCATTAGGGACGTTGTAATGATAATTTACTGAGCAAAATATTTATATAATTGAGAAAAGAAATTTCATGTTGCTTCGAAATGTGAAACCGGGAACATTTTTGCTCACTAACCAGTCCCACTAGCAACCAGCTGCTGAATAATTTAGCTCCTGAATTCACATATCTAGCATCTGCAACAGAATAGATTTAACAAGATGTGGGACAATTCCTTCAATCGTCTTGCAATTCTGTCATTCTTATATGCATAGGTCTCATGAAAATGGGTAACTGTTTATTGATAACATCAGTAGCAATATTTTCTGGAACGTTTTTGAATTCAATGCGTCTGATATTAACAACGATAGCAAAAACATTTATTTTAACATAGGCATCTGCACAATGAATTGGTCAAGGTGAACATGTCATAGCATCATACACCAAAGTGATGTGTTGTTCACATCCCCCCAAATTGCACTCCACTACCGGTTTCTGGCTGTTTGCCGTCATCAGGTGGAGACAGTAAGATTAGTTTCAGGGAACCTTGCATCAGTGGCACTCAAGTGTAACTTTGTTTATCACTTTTCCACTGTTTCAAGCCTCACTGAACCTAATCTTACTGTCTCCACTTGATGACGGCAAATAGCCAGAAACCGATAGTGGAGTGTAATTTTGAGGGATGTGAGCAACACATCACTTTGGTCATCCATAAGCGCCTTGAGTGCTTGACCACGAATCACTAAGTGATTCTGTGTTTGAACATCGTGGTTCGTTGTATGAACCCTATGCAACAGTGACATTTATGTATAACTTTGTTCATCATCCATCATGTTTTCATCCAAACTTATGTTTTATGTGACAACAGAGTGTGAAACAATAACAACCGCAAGCAAATGTATTTTACCGAAGATATTTGAAAACATAATTGATTAATTAAAACAAGTGATTTCATCATGACAATAGCCATTAACGACAATTTAACGCTTTTTATTCAATCAAAAATCAACGAATCACTAAGGAAAACGATAATGGTTCCGAAACCGGCGATAGTGAATAACGAATCCATGCAAACAGTTGCAGATCATAAGTGCTCATTTGCATGCATTTCCATCACACACACACACACACACCACGACCGGTTTCTTGCTGTTTGCATTCATCAGATCGGGACCATAGAATAAACATCCGCATGCGCTTGAAATAGTGGATAAATGATACACAAATTGTGCTTGTATGTCACTATTAGATATGGTTGGTACGATCAGCTTGTTCAATAACATGTATCCGAAAACACGAAGATAGGATTTAAACGCATGTTCATAAACTAAAAAGCTCATTTTCAAGCAGTTCCATCACGCTCATCCCACGACTGTTTTCTTGCTGACTACATCTTATTAATACAACTTATGCGTAAATTAATTCGAATTGTCAAATATCGTTTATAGAAGTACGAGAAAAAAACTTCCCGTTTTATGAGTTGTCTACATGATGAATGGCTCAGTTCCCCAAAACTCTGTCACATTGGATCAACAAAAATACGACGTTTCCACTCGAAATCGCATTGAATAGTTAAGGTTTTTGGGTCTATTTTCTTAAGCCAAGATGCGTATGTGCTGAAGCAGAATTTTCCTAAACAAAGTATTTGCAATATTGTAAAGTCATTATAATTTTGGAACGATATCTAACAGACTGACTGCCTCGATGTACCGAGATGCCGATTCATTTCAATTTTTATAAAATAATATTGGTTGATACACTCCCAAGCGCTTTCCATCGTAACTCTTTGAGTCCATATTTTAAAACTGATCTCAAAAACCTGCATAAAATTCGTTCTAAGGAATTTTATCTCAACTGAATGCGAAAAAAGTCTACGAAATATTATTAATGCAGATGGATTACTGTATGCTAGGAAACTCTCATTTTCAACTTAGACAAATCGCTTCAAATTTTAACAGGTTTGACACTCATGCCGCTGCTGCCAGAGCCATTGTAACGATGCACGGACAACCCGTGGGAGACGTGTCTTGCAAATGTTCTTGGGGAAAGGAACCAGTATTCTCCAATCGCAGTTATTTTGTGAGTTTTGCTATATCGACTGACCTTGCAATTTTTCTTAATGTATGCATGCATGAATGGATGCAAAACTCAGTTTTACGATATACAACTCATCTCTTATTTTATTTCAATATGTTTTACCACTAATTTCAGAATGAAGTATATTGTATTTCAATTGTTCGGCCATAGCGTATTTGTAACGTTTCTATTCTGATCGAAGAGGTTCGTCAGTTAAATGGCGTGAGTACGAACATGCTCTACACAGCAAACTGGGACGCTACGATAAATATCGTTCACACCCGTCTGGTTGACTGGCTGAGTTAAAATCGTGAAGTCGACTAGTGGGCAGATCGCAGTTGCGTTGCAAATACGTTTGCTAAAGCGATATGAAAGCTTTGCACATTGACCCTACGTGTTAGGAAGAACTGTGTCCTGAGGCCTTGTTTAAAGCGTCATCTCTGCAAGCTGGGCAAGAGCAGATTCTGTTCTGGGTTGCTAATTGTAGATCATGCCGTCAGCTTACAACTGATATCGTTCGTCTGAGTACTGTCTAGCACTGTGATCGATTCGGGAGATATTTTCCTTCCGAATCGGACCATGAAACCATCATTCGCATGTGATGTACATCCATGGTCGAAATCCTCCGAAAGAGGCCAGCAACAACGTCCCTTTTGTGACGAACTTGTCAGGCCAGCAGTAAAAAAGAAATTTTTTGAGTGGTTGTTTTAATGGAGAGCATGCAGATGATTACCTCAGGCCCATCATTCACAAACCAGATTTTATTTCCTGAAATTCATTACGTCGTCAGCAAATGCTTCGATCACACTCGATGCAACGTTAGCGACCTCATCCACGCTAAATGGTAAAATTGATCTGAGAACTGCTGAATTTTCCAAAATCTAATTTAGAACCTCGATGGACTCGAAATTTGGATATTCAGCTGTAACTTACAATCGTACTCCAAGATGCATGGAATCATAGACAATCACCTAGAAACATTCATTGACTAAAATCGAACTTTCGAGAAACGTTGTAATGCAAAAAAGAGCGCATGTGAAGCCTAGAGTTTAAAATGTCTCATAAATACGAGTAAATATGAAAAGGGTCAGATTAATCGGCGGATCCATACCTACTGTTAGTACCTGATGAATGCATAACAGCAACAAACCGCTCGTGGGGTGTGATAAAAATAAATGAAAATGAGGATTTTTGTTAATGGGCTGAAATTTTGAAACTAAGGCTCGACACAAATGTTTAGCGAGTGATCCTTTTTTAACAAATTTGTTAGATTTGCAAACTAAAATTGTCATTTTCGACAAGTGAATTCAATTGATAAGTACAAACTACACGCAATCGCTCATGGGTTACAATTTCTAGGATTGTGAAAAACATGTTAAAAATAATTATGAACGTTCGTGAAATATATCTGTGAAAGATTTATTATATACGGAGCAAATTATTTTCTGAATCCATCATATAACCATGGGTAACATAGCTAGGTCTATCGGATATGTGTTGGAGGATGTTTCAGACCGATCGAGTGAACAATGCATGTGATATAATCTTCCTTTCACTTAATGGTTTTCAATTTTGTTTTTCCATGATTTAAATCAGAACGTAACCAGTTCATTTGGGCCGGTTTCAACATCAACGTGGCCAACCAACAGTATGAACATTTTCGGCACGATTCATTCTGGCAACAACTTTGCAGCAGCAGCAGCAGCAAATCAATTGATTCCATTATTCCCCGACAACTCCGACTCACGTTGCAATTATCGGCTTCCAACTAAAACTAGTCAAATGGAACCATTGTTGACGTGTATGGGATATCAGCAAAACACGAAAAATGCTTATCCAGTAGTGATTGGTCACCCGACGAAGGCAGTTCCATCGTTTAATCGTTACGACTGCAGCCTGGCCAACAAGAGCGCTGAAAGTTTTCAAAGTGTTAATGTCCTCCGGACAGAAGGGTAATTGACCTTGTAGTTTAATTAACTTTGGAATGTTTGGAATATTGCCATGAAGCAATAATTGCTCAGTCGGAACCATTCGATTTCATACTATACGAACATTAACATCACCGATATTATTTACTTAAATTACTTATTAATCAAGCATGCACACAAGCAAGAAATTATACCGACTCGGCAGCAATACAAAATAAGATCCTGTAAATGAGCTATATTTATTCCATGCTATTTCAACAAAAATCTACGTGATATCCCTAAAGTTGCAAGCACTTAGAAGTTATTTAGTGCAGTAATAGCATCAGACCGAGAACAGCGTTATTATTTTATAAATTTCAATAAGAAGGTGCTTCGTAATCAATTACAGGAAACCTCAATGACACATTCACCAAAGAAAAACCACGTAATCATTGGGAACAATACTTGCATCCTACCAGCAGACGAATTACGAGTGGCTGTGTTTACTAACAAAGAAGGTAATATCAATAATGAATTCTCCCTTCTGCATTGCAACAATTTCTATCGGAAGACGAAAGAAGACCAATTCAAGTAGTTAAAGAACTAAATGGAGACAACGTGAAAGGATCTCAAGTTCATGGAACAAATTAGTGCAGTTGATATATAAAAAGCTCAAGCTTAATGCGCTTTAATGAGTTACCGAAAATTCACAGAGTACATTATTTGTTGTGAAATTTCTAACTAAAATCGAGACAGTAAATACGAATAAGAAAATACTAGTCTTGATAGCAATGTATACACCGATCTACACTTTTGTATTTCTGCTTTGCTGAACGATTGTAGAACTGAACGTGGTGGAAAGCGACTTAACAGAGCGAATTCGCTCCGTTTACTAGAACAATGCTGCGGATGTTCTTCAACTTCAAATGTCATTTTTCAAAACAAGAGAAATTTACCCATATTTTATCACTTATTTTTGGACACAAGCACCTGAACATAACTTTGAATACAACTTAAACTCTGGTCAGATATGTGAACGACACTTCAGTGAATCTCAAGAAGGAACGTTTATAGGATAAACAACCTTTGCTCAATTGCGTCTTTTACGAGATTTCAATTTCGAAGCAGACAGAGAACGAAAATTGCCTTTCATTACTCGAAGTGAAAATGAATAAAACAGAATTTAGAAAAGCTAATGAAACGTGTTCACAGGAAAGGAACACACATTGATTCACAAGCGAAGGGGTGTCAGAATATCAATAAAACGTGCGCAGACCTATTGCAGTGTAAATGAACTCAGGAAAAGTGAAATAATTAATGAATATCTCCGGAAGAATGAGTACCTTATGAAAATAATCGGTCGGGATAAGCAATCACTGGTTCAACCGCATTAGGTGAAGCTGACTACGACGAGAATGATATTATCATACATACACATACTCTTGGAAATTACCACAAAAACACAACATATACTCTCAATTAAGTTTTCATGCAACTCCACCTCAACTTCAGATATCAGGTTTTTAATGTCATTGGCACATTTACAATCGGTAAAAGTAATATAATCGTATACAAATAGTACTGTTCGAATGTTTAAAGTATTATAACGCGCATACTGGCAGAAGGCCAATAACAACGATACATCAAAAGACTAAATGATTGCATGATCTGATATCGGTAATGTCGCTAAATATTCATGAAAGAGGTGAAATTAGTTAAAATGGAAGTGAAACATCAACAAGAGCCACTCTAATCGCAATCGAAAATTTCTCGCCGCGCGTATTTGATGCATTTCTATTCAGTGACATTCACGGACTAATGAGTATCATGAAACAATGAGTACACGTGGGAATTTCAGCCATCAAGCATCATATAAACTCGAGTAACCCTGATCGCCGAAATGCTCAAAACGAATTCTGCTCAGGATTTCTTCGATTTGAAGCTAAACGCCCGCAACCAAATATACCAGGTCAAGAAACAAACGTACATTACAAAACTGTGACTGTGCTGCAAGTTTCAATGCTATTTCGAAGACGCGCACCGATATTTCGCACTCACGTGCAATAGAGTTATTTAGGTTATAACTTTCGTTGTAGCCAATGAAGTAGTACAAAGCCTCAGCTATTAAATAGTGCCGGTTATTTTCCTCGGTAGAATTAGTTCGAATTGGCAGACTGCTTGAAACAAAACTGTAAAAGGTGAAGAGATTTTGCAATGAAT
Source organism: Atriophallophorus winterbourni (assembly GCA_013407085.1). NCBI lineage: Eukaryota > Metazoa > Platyhelminthes > Trematoda > Plagiorchiida > Microphallidae > Atriophallophorus > Atriophallophorus winterbourni. The sequence continues at coordinate 54,819 of JACCGJ010012362.1, forward strand.
CGGTAATAGCAAGTTTTTTGGTAACATTTCGCTTCTGAACCTAGAAGCTTCGTCAGACCAAGGGTGTCGGTACGAACGGTGTTCAGGTTTAAATGGCATTTTCTTGACTAATCTTGAGTTTTCTAAGATAGGCAGGCAAGATCAATGCAATTTATCACACACCCTAAATGCCTTGTTAATTCCTAAATTGTTTATTATGTGTGCAGGTGCGAACAGCGTCCGCTGACCCACTGCTTACGAAATCCATATGCACATTAGGTGTTATGCACGTTAATCTTTATCCGCTACAGAACCTAAAGCAAAGTTGTTGATCTGACGAAGCTTCTGTGTTACCTAAAAACTTGCTATAACCGATTTATTGCAAACCTCTTTTTAATGATTATGCTATCCCTGTCGGTCTCGAATATTTTCAAATACCTTGTAAAATGGGAACTTGTGACTAACTCGTTATTGCTGACTTCGCCGAATATCCACTGAAACACCTGTCCGTGCAGAGTATTTAACTTGAAAATGAAAGTGAGCTGACGAAAACTATCTTAAATTTACATTATGCAAGCATAAAATCTTATCGTCTGGGATTGCAGTCTCCGCCGAATAGCCACTGAAACAACTGTCCGTCCAAAGTGTTTAACTTGAGAATAAAATTGAGCTGAGCTGAGATGAGCTCAGTTGTCTTGATCTGATTTGTTCACATTTGGTTACATGTGCAATCGCATGGGACTCGATATGGACAGTGTGAAATAGCAAGAATATTATGAACTGCTCAATTCTACGGATAAGTGAAAAAAGTTCACTCGATTATCCAGCTTGGAAAAGAATGCGCTCAATATCACATATGATTATCGTCTAATGCTTTGAAATTGAGCTGCGCAAAATAAGATAAAACAGAAGCTCTACATTTCAATTTTAGTAATTTAATGAACATTTTCCTGAGAACTAAGACGTTATAGTGAAGCAGGTAGGGTAGAGAGACGTCGGAAATGATTGCGTCTCGTCATTTCAGGTCAACAAGTGGATGGTGGTGTCCATCTGACCAATTATCACAATTTCTTATCATCGGTCTAACAGTATGCATGTTTCATCGCTGCGTTGCTCGCACGCACATCGATTGTGTCTCGATTTATCCCTTGGGTCATCCCATCCGACGCTAATCGCGTTCGCCCAAAACACAAGAGAAACCGATTAGTCAAACACGTATATTACGCACAAGGTTAATAACGAAATACACGTCTATCTTATATAGGCAAAACAACCAATCACAACACTGATCCTCAACATTACTGTCCTGGTTGTTACTTCGATCTGATTTATAAGGTGATTTTGCGCCAACCGGTACATTTCACGCCTTCGCCACGCGGGGCTCGTTTGACCGACATTGACGAATTGCATTTCGTTCACTTGTGGCTGACGTTGTCCATCTCCTCATACTTCCGAAGATGTTGTCATATCAATAGTACGCAATTGTTGTCGTCAAATGTTTTGGCGCTTTTTGAGCTTATGTTGTGTCGAAGGGTGGAGTTCTGCATATTATTCGAAAGTGGTGATTAGCACTCATTGCTGATGTAATTCACACTACCACAATAGCAGTAAACTGTTTTGAACTACTTTGCATTTTGAATCGAACCCATGGAATAGACGCTGGGTAACCGTATAGTGATGGAATTAGATCTGGTGAAAGTCGATTTGGAAGGGATGTTATGACTATCAGATCATCATAGCTGAATTGACACAGCTTATGGTGAGTGCTCATATATAATGATGCAGCGAAAACCAATAAGCTGATTCACAAAAACATACACTTAATGGGAGATGTGTGAGCCCTAACATTTAACACAGTTTCCTCTAGAATTAAACAAAATCTTCGAGTTTATAAACTTTCATAAAATGATTTAGTGTGAATGAAGCCAATTTTATAGATCACGTAATTTTTTGGAGATGATTGTTTAGATGCAGTAAATGAAAACAGTCAATAGCTGATTTCAGCCATTTTCATTCCTTTTATGTTGCTGCCTAGAACTCTTAATTGATTGTTGAAGTTAACAAAATTCCCATTACTTAGACAGAAAACTATTGGGAAATTTTCAGAGAACTGAGAACGAATGAAAATTGTAGAAAACATTTTATATATGGCAATAATTTGTATTATACAATAAATCATACAGCATCAAATTAAAGAAGAAAATGAATACGAAACCTTTATTCTAAAATAATCAAATGAACTATTATTAGAAATGGCGAACACTTAAGCATTTAGAGATATTCCAGTAAACATATTTATAGATCTATGAATTCCGAATAATTTGGTGGTGCGTTCGCTATTGTGTTTATGATCTATCCATCAATTATCATACAATACGACTGATGAATCTGTTTTACGACCTTTATGTATTCAGGAATCCGACAACTCATGCGAGCTCTATCGTCGAAATACCACATGTTTCTCCTTCAGAATGTATTCAGCAAACCTTTCCATTTTTTTCATCTTTGATGCCCTTACCTGCAACCCTCACACAATCAAAATTGAGTGCGGATCATGAATACACCACGTGTAACTTCCAAGCACCGTTCTGTAATCGAGTGTTCATGCCAAACAAATTCGATGTACCACATCCCGAAGATCATTCTGTCAATCCATCAATCAATTTGGCCATTTACCCTCAATATTCGTTACCACTAAGAACCTCAAATTTCATGCCAATCGTGCCGTGGTCTCTAACGAATATAAATATCCCATCAGCTTACAAATGTGGTCTGCTCAATTCCGAAGCCATTCAGCGAAACCAATTTATAAGCAATTTCGATGGAATCTCGCCAATTTGCTGAATGAAGGTAAATTTTGAATTTCAACAAATTGACAGCACATTTCCAATAGATTCAACATTTTTAAATTATATATAGAAATGTAAATTCAATGACTTTACTTTTCAATTATCTATAAATCGGGATTACTTCCGTATTTATTCGTTATCTGCTTCGTCTAAAATATCAAAGTGTTTTTGAGAAACTTTCTTTAACGATGCTCGTTCAATATGTCTTCCAAAAATTAGCAATTATTTCACAGACTGTTGTTGAAAAAATGATATCGAAATCGTCATGGTTTTCATATATATACTCGATCCAATTCATTGAGCCTAATTCGACAACCTTTGTCGTCTCAAAACTCTCTACCAATACAATTTAATCATATAGCGATTTGCCTGTAATTGAATAAAATTTCGTGTGAGTACGTGTGAGCTCGTTAAACTGGAAAAATTTGTAATATACCACATTTGCTCGTTTAATACTCACAAATTATGATCGGAGGTTATTTGATTTATCCCTTGAGACTGTTTCTAATAAGCATCGAAGTTGACAAGAGAACGCGGAAAATGACACTTTCGGATGAACGCACTAAACTTGAAGCGACTTGGCTGAGGTTAAAGTCTAAACGATTTGCCGTCCTTACCAATAGGATGATGGCCTCTTACATAACCAAGTTTGCAATGCATCTTTAATAGGATTTCAAATAGTGATATGCAAATTATGAATCGAATTATGAACAGCAACACAACAATGTTGTTCTCCATAGCAATGTTATAATGCTCCTTCCACTGACCACGTTTGAGCGAAGCCGAGATATTTCACGGGTAATGGTCGTTATTTATCACATTACGCTTCATGTGAAATTACTTTTAGTATTGCATGCTAATGGATATAATAACGATCCGAAGATTTTCAGAAATTTTATGGGCATACTCATATAAGTTTATGCAGTTATTTACTTCGATATACAAAATGTTAAAACAGATGCATAAACCTTAAAACTTCAAAATGTTACTTCTGTTTTTCCAGGCGCAAATTGTTCGCAGAATTCGTGAAATAATAACGGAACATCAACGAACCACATTCCACATTGAAAACTGTTGGCTCAGTCGCATGCGACACTTTGAGATAAGAATACATTTTATCTTTTAAACTTATGTTTTTAAGCATGTTACCATAATCCTATTCGGTAATATTAAGATTTTACTGAATTAAAATAAAAACAGAAGTAAGCAATTTCAATGAAGTGTTTTCGATTTCTTGGCTTTCCTTCTGTTTTGTTCTACGTATTTACCTTTATTTCACATAGGTCAAACTACGCGTGATAATCTCAATGTAATTTCCTTGTAAAAAGTGCCAATCTCATCCAATGTCGGTTTGACTTCTTTAGTTTGTTAAGCATCGATTTATTGCTGCGTGTGTTACTTAAACCGACTGTGCTGAATTTAATTTCCTCGTTAGTAAACATGTCCGAACATAATGGCGAACGGATAAAAAATGTAAATTCAGATAGCCATCGGAATATTGTTAGGCAACGAAGTAATGTAGACTTAAAACCTATGTGTGATGCACCAAACCTTAGAGGTCATTTGGCAAGATCCAGCACAGTCATGTTTTTACGAACTGGTACTGCATTTAAACAATAGGGAAAGCATTATCTAGTACTAATTAGAGCGCAATTTATTCCATTTCATCAGTTTGCAGAATGTACTCAAGGGTGCAAGATTTGCTCTAACCGAAAAATATAATTCCACCGTTTCGACACTATAGACAGATATTCAAAGGTGATTTTTACCGCAAAGATGATTGCAAGCTTGTGTTTGTTTCATTAACTTAATATTAATAAGCAAATATAGTTAATTATTCAGCACAATTAATGTAATCTTTCCAAGTCATCGCAACAAAATGATTTGCATCATTGCGTAAATGCCCATAGGGCAAACCACAAACAAACCTGAGTTTAATGTCTGAAGCTTAGTGTCAATGCCAGGTACAATTCAACTAGCACTGCCGGCAATAATGCTCTCATGTTCTCATGAGATACTCATGTACTTAATATGTACATCTATGCTTTAAATAGGCTGGCGTAATATAAAAAGAGTAGAATTAACCATCACTTACTACCAGATCATTTATTCAACATTCCGTTACATGAATTACGTGCATTGAAGTAAAACATAACTCACAACAGCCGAAAGTAACCATATCTATTCTGATATTGATCAAGTTGCAAGAGGTATTTCTTGTAACTTTGAGTTAAAAAACAAGATTCAGCTTTAAAAATCCAATCAATTCCGCAACAAATAGCTAATGGGAATTGTGTTAATTAGGATCGATAAAATTAGATGTACGAGAATAATTATCATAATTCGAATAATTCGGGATATTTTCTTGTTCGCAAGCAAGTGAAAATTTGCAGGTATTTGTTGTATAAGCACTGAATTTAAGTTGATATTCGTTAATCTTTTTGAATGCACCATGAATGCTGGAAGTGAATTCAACAGAAAACAGATGCCCACTGATTAGCAACACCTTTGTCAACTCCGAAATGACACGTTGTAGTCTACGTCGATTATTTCAATACAGTATTTAGTTTGTTGAAATCCTGGAATGCTTTGTGGTATGCAAAAACGCTCATTTGCATGCATTTTCATCACAAACACCCCACGACCGGTTACGTGCTGTTTGCACTCATCAGGTAGGGGCAATAGCATCAGGATCTGCATGCGCTTGAAACAGTATGAAGAATTGTAAACATGTTTAACGCCACAGTTTGAATACGTACGTTTGGTACGAGCAAGCTGTACAATCGCATGTGTCCGAACACATGTAGATATGGTTTAAACCCAAGATCATGAACAAAAATTTGGTATATATTTTTAAGAGGCAAATTGTTTTAAGCCATTAATCCAGTCTTGGGTTGAGGGGTTCCCAGCAGCCTTTGTGTGCATGTTTATCGTTAGAGAGAGTTTTAGCCAATTTAGCAATGTTACGATTGTGCTTGTTAGCATAAAGACGATTATACAATCAACATTAGGCAGGAGCCAGCACATGCAGCGCAACATGCATCTCAAAAATTGCCAGTGCTCTCACCAATTCGTAGGGTTTTATTTCAAACTCAGACAAGTCATATTTTATGACCGATGCGGCTTAACGTTCATCAGTAGTGTGCGATTCAGCTTAAAAACTCGCGGACAAATCTAGTCTGGAGAACCAATTAGTACTGGAAAAAGCATCAGGAATGTTACCCATCTGTAGAAGAGAAAATGGGCCCTATAAGATGAGTGAACGTAGATGATGGTTGTCAAAACAACCATTAATGGGTCATATTTACTCTTGACTACTGAGATAGAAATGACGTCGTATGAACTAACCATAATTAAATCAAGCATATTTGCGATGAGGTTGTTAAAATCAGTTAAGTTAAAAATATATAACAAAAAGTGAAAAAATGATTTATAAGAAAAGATGTATACCGAATGTTTTAAACAAAATTTCTAAACACGAAAATCCCATGTTGTTTTGACAGGAAATCCAATAATTTTGGACAAGTTATATGATTTAGATTGGCTCATAATATATTTAAATAAAACACGGTGCAATTACTTAATAGGATATTTTTATAACTATATTGCATAAAAAAATCATTGGTCCTAAACTGTTAGATATCTGGTTTTGTTTCTGGCGGAGCATCGATTGAACGAGTTTTTGACAAGTCACCATTAGAAATGGCTCATAAAATTGCACTCAAGTTATAATAGAAATGGGTGTTGGGTACCTGGCAGCGTTTAGCGGAATTACGTTAAACGTTTCGATGCCAGGTCTGAAATAATGCAGTATTTAGGGTATCATTTACATTGACGTGAATTCTCTGATTATACGGCTGTTTCTTATTCTTATTAGGCGCACTAATATAGAAAGCGTACTTCTCACCAGATCATATTAAAGCGCAGACTGTGACACTGATCATTCACTGGTCTGTGCAAAACTGAAGCTTCCCGATACGAGATTTCAACGCACCAAATTGTCTGGTAAGCCTAGTATTGAGGTCACCCGCATGTGCGAGCCTAATCTAGCTGCGCGATTTGCAGAAGCCGTCACAGCCGAGTTCAGCAAGACAACCCCACTTAAATCGGCTTCAGAAAACTGATAATCGATAAAAAGCTGCATATGCAGAGTCGCAGTTTCCACTTTCGGTCCGAAGAAAGCTCGAACGAGCGACTGGTTCGAAGCAAAAGCTTCTGAGATGACTACTGTGTTTGATGAGGAACGCTCAGCATTCTTGAGGTTCAAAGATATGCCAACAGATGAAAACTTACGACTTTTAAGAGCAGCTAGAAATAAGGTCCAACAGACTGCAAGGCGATGTGCAAATGACTACTGGACAGAAATTAGCCATAGTATCCAAAAAGCTGCGGATACTGGAAATCTTCACGGTATATTTGATGGGATCAAGAGAGCCATTGGTCCAAACAAACTTAAAACGGCTCCCATTAAGTCTGCATCTGGTGACCCGATTGTGAACAAAACTCAACAGATGGAAAAATGGGTAGAGCACTTCTCCTCTCTTTTCTCTAGGGACGGTACGGCTTTACCACATGTATTTAAAGATGTCGAGCGGTTGCCGACTATTGAATATCTAGATACCCCTCCTACACTTGATGAGCTCAATAAGGCAATCGACCGCTTAGCGAATGGGAAGGCCCCTGGTGACGACGGAATTCCACCTGAGCTCATCAAATGCAGTAGAGCAGCATTATTACAACCGCTTCACCATTTGTTTCTTCAGTGCTGGCAGGAGGAGTGTGTCCCACAAGAGATGCGAGACACCAAGATCATCACGCTATTCAAGAATAAAGGAGATAGAGGCAACTGCAACAATTACAGAGGAATCTCCCTTCTGAATGTTGTCGGCAAATTACGGATCCAGCTGCAAGTTTTAGCTGATAGAATTTACTCCGAATCTCAATGTGGCTTCCGCAAGGGAAGAGCAACCGTTGACATGATATTCTCCCTGATACAACTTCAAGAAAAGTGTCGGGAACAGCGTATGCCATTATACGATGTTTTCATTGATTTAACGAAGGCATTCGACTACGTCAGCAATGAGGGTCTTTTCAAAATGCCTAATTTGATAGGCTGCCACCACAAGACTGCTCAAGCTCGTTATTTCGTTCCACTCAGGCATGAAGGGTTCAGTCCATTTAACGGTTTTAGCTCAGAAGCCTTTGAAATTCGCCGAGGCGTCAAACAAGGGTGTGTTCTTGCTCCCATGCAATTCGGTATTTTCTTTGCTTTGCTTCTGAAGCACGCTTTCAGGACGAGGACAGAAGGTATTTACCTACGCACGCGAAGTGATGGCAAGCTTTTCAACCTGAACCGGTTGAGAGCACGAACCAAGGCACGAAATGTGCTAATCCGTGACCCGCTGTTTGCCGACGATGCAGCCTTTATTGCTCACTCCCAAGAGCACCTCCAGTCTCTAATGGACTGTATTTCGTCGGCATGCAAAGACTTCGGGCTAACAATCCGCATGGGTACGACCAAAGTTCTTGGTCAATGGACTGTATCGCCTCCCATCATAACTGTTGGAAACTGTCAGCTTGAATCAGTACATCAGCTCACATACCTTCGTTTAACCATTGCGGATAACCTCTCGCTAGACACGGAGATTGATAAGCGGATTGGCAGAGCAGCTGTCATTTTGTCCCAATTGAACTCTCGTGTTTGGTGTAACCGCAAGCTGACTATGAAGACAAAGATGATGGTATACAGCGCGTGCGTACTAAATGTTTTACTATACGGCAATGAAACCTGGGCCACCCACGCAAGACACGAACGGAAGCTGAATGCTTTCCATCTACGAAGCATCCGTCTTATCTTAAACATATCGTGGATGGACAGAGTGATGGACACAAGAATTGTAGCGGTTGGTTGGTTGGTTGGATTCTCTGACCAGATCCAAGAGACAATAGGGGTAGACATGTTTCAGGTCCGTGTTCTGGATACTCCACTTGCCCATATGAGAAGACGTGTTTATGTTCTTGATCTTGTGCGCGATAAACGCTTTTGATCAATTTGCGTTTTCTTGTGTTGCGGGATTCGTGGGTGCACGCAATATGCGTTGGACAGGTGACCTGAGGGATAAAATCAAGAAGCAATCTTCAAGTGGCTGTGATTCGTAGGGGTTACTTGGTTAATGTTTTACCGATGACCCGAAATGTTTTTCTAAGAGGTCAGATTTGGGCCACCTGGCAATCACGTGGTATGTGATTGGGTGATTCAACGAACATAAAAACATTCTAAACGAAAACGTGTGGAATTCTTGCGCAAGCTGACTATAAAGACAAAGATGATGGTATACAGCGCGTGCGTACTAAATGCTTTACTATACGGCGGCGAAACCTGGACCACCCACGCAAGACACGAACGGAAGCTGAATGCTTTCCATTTACGAAGCATCCGTCGTATCTTGAAAATATCGTGGGTGGACAGAGTGACTAACGCTGAAGTGATATTCAAAAGCTGGTCTACAGAGCATGTTCACTCTATTACGTCAGCGCCGCCTGCGTTGGCTTGGTAATGTCTATATAATGGAAAATGGTCGTATTCCGAAAGATCTACTCTATGGTGAGTTGCAATTAGGAAGTCGATCGTTGGGCAGTCAGCACTTGCGGTACAAATATGTTTGCCAAAGAGATATGAAAGCTCTTGACATTGACCCCGTGAGCTGGGAAGAACTTGCACTTGACCGCTCACATTGAAGGCATTGTGTAAAGCGTCGTCTGCAAGCTGGGGAGAAGCAGATACAGCTCTTGGCTGCTGAACGCAGATCACGGCGACGGCGTGCAACTGATGCAATACAACCGAGTCCTGACTTTCGTTTCCAGTGCTGCGTGAGAAATTGTTCCTCCCGAATTGGACTGTTTAGTCATCCCAAACGCTGCAGAACATGAACATTCACGCGATTGTGATGTACATTCATGGTCGACATCGACCGAGGGAGGCCAACATGCGTAGGTGGAAAACGGAATACCGTCCACCATTCCGTTTTCATGTGACCCACAGCTGTACGGCTCACTACTTGATTGATTATCAGCAACTTAAGTGGAAACCTCAACACTACACTAATCAAGCTGTTCAAATCCTACTGTTTCTTGTTTTTCTCGTGGTTGGTGACAACATATTCAGAGATTTCGTTAGCTACGATATTCTCATATCCATTCTGAATATCATACTGAACGCTAGCTAAATCCTGACACAGGATGTCAGTGTGCACATCAGTTACTTTGAAAGAACTTAAATATTCGATAAATTGATCCGTTTCGTTCCTGCAGATGCTATTGAATGCTGTCATTACGGAGCACATGCTTGCTTGTTTCGTAAACTCCTTATTTGTTCTCAAGCTATATATCCGTATTGTTGTTGTCCTCTTTCGGTGCGTATAGAGCTGAAATTTGTGTTGCCACCCGAGAAACTAGCGGATTTATGCGTGTCTTTATAATATGTTCCATATGTGCTGGTGATGTGAGCAACACGACAAACCATTATATACCGATTCTTATTACAATCATGACATACCAAAATTAATAATGGTTAAACTATTTCACTTTGGCGACTAAATTACCCGTTGAATTATAAATAATAATTTGAGGTTTGTTAAGTTTTACTATAATAAGCTCTACTATTGGTCATCAAAGATAAAGCAAAGTTAAGTTGAAAAGTTAGCAAGTGTAGGTGTGTAATCGCTACAAATTTAAAAGTTCAGACTTCACTCTCTTAAATGTAATAGATCTGGGAATTTTATTAGCGTATGGGTAGTCAAAAGCACGAATGACATTCTTAATTTCAATTTCATCTATAAGTATGTCTCCATTTTATTAGGATTGTTTCACGCAAAGTCAAACATTTAGGCTTGGATTATAAAACAAGGTGCAAAAGGCCAATTTCCAATTAATCATTGTCTATACAGGTTATTTTCTAGTGAAATATTTATATAGGTACAAATTCTCTTCATAATCACCGCTCATCTGAAATTTATTCATATTTCAAGGTCAATTCGAATACGTTTATTTAGACCTTCGGAAATACATTCGTAGTCATTCACGAATCACTTGCTCTAGTACGACATTCTGTTTCCATATTTTTTCAGTAATTTCTACGTTCTTGGATCAGTGGACCAGTTCTGTTCCACATTTGCTTGTATAAAAATTATTAATTATTGTTAAATTAATTTTTCCCATTATATAAGTTATATCAAAAATAATGAAAACTGAATAATCACTGTTTTGTTTCCCATGATTGGACTTGAAATGTTTTACTGCCATTTGGACAGAAATATACAATGAATGAACGAAAGTCTCGAAATGTGAATGAAAATTGCTCTGTGCGTTCCCAACAAATGCCCACTTAAATGATTGATTAATATGGACAACCCATTTCGCAGATTTCATGCATGTTCCCTCTTCAAAATCACAACTTGTTTACTAAAAATGTAAATAATTACAAATCTGAGCTAGATATGAAGTTAAATTGTTTGGTTGTATGTAAATGGGGAAACAGACTCTAGGTCATTTATTATTTAAACAAAATGATCGTAGTGGAGGGTTTCCATGACAAAACAATGACAACCCCTATACATCAAAATGTCTAAATTTCCCGATTGTCCAACGCTTGAATAATTTTTGAGAGTCTGATATTTACGTAATTTAAATTATGCTGTAAAATTTGATGCAAGAATATTCAGTATGTGAACAACAAGTTGGATCAATTTCAAAGAATTATAAACACAGTTAAGACGGCGATTGATTTATATCCAACGGGAATATCATTTGAAGCATTTCTATCTAGAAACAGAGCAGTGCGACATCACTATCGAAGTAACAGCTCCACGTGTGTAAGTGACAAACTGGATGACACCAAAAGGAAATCGAAATACTTTGTTGCTAGCGGCATGATATTTTCTTCGAAAAATGTGTTTTGAGTTTTTTTCAGAAAATGATACGTTGATGTCTGTTTTATTCGGTACCACAATTTATTTTGTCAAAAAATACTTATTTCTGTGAAAATAAAGGAGTTTTTGAAGGACTGGTTTGAATGATTTTTTCCTAAGTCGCTAGATGGCCCGTAGTACGCCGACATTCAACCCATGGTTACGGCCAGTTTCGCTACGATACACCCTCCATTTTGCATACCGATTGAAAGGGCAGGAAACGGCCTTGAAAGTAACTTATGTCCTACGTGGATACTTTAATCCTCACAGACACAATTGGCGCAAAAAAGGAGAGCATTTTTCACGCGGAAACGCGATCTCATTAGCCCACAGCTTCGGCTTCAAACTTCAAAATCATTTTTCTCAACTGTTGAATTTCAGTCGCAGTGTGCATTTTGCTTTCGCACATGTTTGTAGAAAAGTTGATATAAAACGATGAGAATAAGTACGTGTATGTAAACATTGTCAAGTAGTGCAATAAAAGTATTTTGAACAGTGTATCTCTCTTCGATTTTGATCTATTTTGGTTGTAAATGGCTTTTTCTAACGCAAACATTAACGAGAATATTTTTCTCGCATGCACAACTGCCCACACACGGTTGACTTATCTTTTTTTTGCATCTCATTGCACTCTGAAAATCATGTAAAAACACTTGCATTCTTTCTAAACCTTTTTCACTGCCCACACTAAGATGAGCAAAATATGTTTTTTTCGGGAAATATGTTTTTAAAAATACTTAACAAACCTTTGTTTTACAACGAAATCACATACAATTTGAAACGATAATATATCTTTATATAAACAAACAGCACACCAAATCCTAAATAATTACCTTGAATACTTTTTGAGATACAAAATTAAATGTAAACTCATCATTTTTCCATGCCGTTATTGACTACCCATGAGTATTAAATGATTGAAAATATTCTCGTCAGAACTTGAACGTTTGCTGACAGGTGTCTACTCTACTCCAAATCGTCTACATTGCAAGAACGCTGGGTAATTTGGAACTAGAATTAAGACATATGAAGAAAATCCTAATACAATGCAGCACCAATCCCCATCTGTTTCTGATCATACGGGATTTTGTTATTAGAAATCATTATTCTGGTCTGCAATCCAATGATTTTTACGAAAATATAACATGATTGAACAAGAGACGTATAATTTGCTCGTATGTTCAACTAGATTCCGTTTACAGCGAAACTGAACAAAGATACAACCGAAAATTATAGGCAAGGTTAAAGGTTAACGCAGTTAAAACATAAACGGCTTCATACCAGTCCATGTCAAATATTATCCGTTCACTTGATTTTTCACCTAATTTACATCCGGTATTCCATCATGAAGCTCAGCGATTGTGAATGGACCGGGAAATTGAGAAAAACATTTGGCAATTTTGTTTCGTTGATAGATTGAAAATCTCACAGATATCTGATATATGAATTGAACAATTTAAACTTTGCCAATGGGTGCGAAGAGTTGGCTGAGCTGCTCAGCGTATTTTGAGGTAATTTAAGATCAGAAATCGGTGCAAAGAAAGCAATGGATGGAGCACTTCAAGGAACTCCTAAATCGACCAGCACCTACTTCAGTCATTGACATCCCACCTGCAGCAAATTTGCTAGACGTAAACACCGATCCCCCCGGTCGAAATGAGATCCTTTTCGCCTTAAAATCGCTGAAGAATGGCAAAGCACCAGGTCCAGATGGGATTCCACCAGAAGCTCTGAAGGCTGATTTGGGCACCTCGGCTGATATGTTACTCTCTCTGCTGCAGAAAATCTGGTCAGAAAGACGGATCCCAAATGACTGGAAGAGATGTCATTTGGTCAAACTTCCAAAGAAAGGGGATCTGAGGCTATGCAAAAACTGGCGAGGTATCATGCTGCTCTCAGTCCCTAGTAAAGTGCTTACAAGCATCATCCTTCTGCGTTTGCGCGACGCTATCGATCAAGTGTTACGGCCAGAGCAATCGGGCTTCAGAAAACAAAAGTCTGGTATCGACCAAATTGCGACCCTCCGCATAATAATTGAACAAAGCATTGAATGGCAATCGCCTCTTTGCCTCAACTTCATAGATTTTGAGAAAGCCTTCGACAGTGTGAACCGCGAATTCATATGGAAGCTTTTGCCACACTATGGGGTCCCACCGCTGTACATGGACCTCATAAAGCAGGTGTATGAAGGTGCCTCCTGTCAGGTAATTCACAACGGAAGACTGACCGATCCATTTGCAGTTGAGACTGGCGTCGCCAGGGATGCCTGTTGTCCCCAATGATTTTTCTGTTGGTAATAGACTGGATAATGAAACAGACAGTAAAAGGTGAGAGGAATGGTATCGATTGGAAGGAATCCGAGCATTTGGAGGATCTGGAATACGCTGATGATGCCTGCTTGATATCACGTGACCCCCAACGTCTTCAGAGAAAGACCGATAGACTAGCACACTTTGCTTCATATGCAGGACTACGCGTGAATACCGAAAAAACAGAAGTCCTCCGTGTGCTAACTGATGAGCACCCATCAATCACCATCAATGGCAAAGCAGTCAAAGACGTCACGCAATTCGTCTACCTCGGCAGCATTGTTTCAATAAGTGGTGGCACGGACGAAGACATAGTCGCCAGAATCGGCAAAGCAAGATACGCGTTCATAGCTTTGAAACCCATTTGGGAGTCGAAGGTTCTATCAAAACGCACGAAACTCCGTATATTCAGAAGCAACGTCAAATCCGTGCTACTCTATGGATCGGAAACCTGGCGAGTGACAGCAAAGTCTTCTGGTCGCTTGCAATCATTCCACAATAAATTGCCTTCGTCGAATTATTGGGGTAAAATGGCCAGAAAAGATGAGGAATCAAGACCTATGGCAGATTGCTGCTGAGGACCCGATCGTCCAGCAGATTAGTAGAAGAAAGTGGAGATGGGTTGGGCACACCTTGCGGAAACCTTATGATGACATCACGCGTCATGCTCTGGAATGGAACCCAATCGGGAAGAGACGGGTTGGACGCCCAAGGCTATCTTGGAAGCGCTCGTGTGAAGAGGAAATCCGCAAGTGTGAACTTAACTGGAACGACATCAAACTGGCTGCTATGGACAGACCAAACTGGAGACAAGTTGCCGAGGCCCTATGTTCCTCCAGGAACTCAAGGGATTAAGTCAATAGTTTTTAAAACCAGTTGAGCTAAATTAAACCATAATTATGCTGACATAATAGGGATTTCGAAATTGAATGATTTAACTTTCTTATGTAAAATGCATATCTGAAGCGATACGTAGAATCTTGAAGCAGGCGGCAATACTCCTAACTTATAAGAAAGGGAAAACTATCCGTTCGGTTCTGATGCACCTCAAGCATAAGACACCTTTATCTAGCGTTACGGGCAGCATCTACAGAATCAACCTTAAGGACTGTTCGGGTGTTTACAGAGGGCAAACTTCCAGGGAAATTCACACTAGAATCGAAGAACACAGAAAGCGTGTCCGAGGGAATATCAATCCCTTATTCGCGATTCCGACTTGGCGGAGCACGTTTTAGATACGTGCCACAGCGTCGATCTAGACAATGTGGAAATATTGAGACGCGGTATTAAACTGTATAACGAACGCCTACATGCGGAGGCGGTCGAAATTGCCAAGGCCGTCAATAAGGTGGATGAGGCAGAAACCTCTACAATCTGACCCTCGGCACTGATGCGAAAGTAAATAGTTTTTACTCACCTTATACCTACTAGTTAATTGGATTTTTGTTTTTCTTCAAAAATAGCCTTAGCCCCGTTAGCTATGTACTTTTACGTATGTGGGCAGCTGTGTCAACTGACCTTGATCGTGTTCACTTGTATCGGATTGATTTGGATACACACGGTGAGGAAAACGGACCACTGATCCTGGTCAATCCCACTAGACGTGACGCTGCAGGCGTACTATAGGCTGTTTAGCGGTAAGGTCAAATATGTGGCGGTGGGTTGACTACCACTTAATCATGTTCCCTGTCCTGACTATCACCCTTGGTCTGACGAAGCTTCAGTGTCAGAAGTGAAACGTTACCCAAAATCTACTCTAACCGATTGCACTCAAATTTCGTTGCATTATGAATACACGATCGGTCCCAATCATATTCCAATTGATTGCTCGTTCAACTTAGCATTAAGATCATGTGATTAACGGGAGAAAGAGAACAGTCACAGAGGACTTAAATGTATCATGCAGTCAAGAATAAGTTATTGCAACTGTAAACAAGTAGCGCTTGTATGCCACTGTTGGATAAGGCTGGTACAACCAACCTGTTCAATAACGTGTCCAAATACATGTTTAATGGGGCTAAACCCATAACCATGAAACAAAATATTCATTCGCATGCATTTCCGTCACACACACCGCACGAACGATTTCGTGCTGTTTGCACTCATCAGGTAGGGACAGTAAGATCTGGATCATCCACTGTTTCAAGCGCATGCGGATCCTGATATTAAAATATGGACCATTAACGTGTGTATGGCATTACAGCGGAATCTTAGGCACCCTACTTCGTCGAGCCCTGTGAAATGTAAAATGCTGCCCGAATCTTGCCCGAATAAACACACGCTTGGAATTAGTCGAGGTAATCACTTAAAAGCTAGATGAATAGAAGTGACAGTCCCTATTGATTCTTGAAAGTTTTACATATTTTTACACTATATACTTCGTCACCCTGTGGTTTTTGGTAAGCTTGTTGCTTTATCTACCATAACAATTTCCGAGTTCAGAGTTCTGAAACATTCTCTTGTTTCGCGGTATTCTTAGGTGAACGTCAGAACCCTTGACCTTATTGGTAAATTGGGAAGTAATCCACTTGCAGATGTAAAACGCGCAAGCGTAACATGTGTAAACGGCATAAGAGACGTTTGAACAGAAAACATGATTTGACATCAACTGACCCCTCAACGATCAGTTAATATTTCATTTTTTGTCTCACACATGGAGAGAGAGAGAGATGAAGTTGTTCAGAATATGTGACCAAGTATATTACACCTGGCTTATCAATAAATCGATCATTAATCACCTAAACGAAGTGTTTGATATAGGATTCCATCATCGAAGTATTCGCTACTTAAACGTGAGCTTGATTTGGATGGCAAATTAAATTACCATTTTAACGCAGTGAACATGCGTTTCCTTAGCACACTGCTGGATTCTAAGCCGATGCTTTCGCAGTGCAACGTTTTGTAAATTTAAATCTATTCGTTTTCGGAATCTGAATTCCAATTAAAGATTAAAGATTTATGCGAAGAAAGCTATTAGCTGTACAGTATCATACGCGATAAATTTAAAAATTCTAATAAATGGCGCTTTCATAGTTCGATACGGGCGTTACGAAGCAGTAGTACGTATGAAATGCGGCGTGGAAAGAAGATTCTTATTTGCATGTATTTTTGATGGAAATGTTTACAGGGTAAAATATGTTTCAATAAATTGTGTATAGTTTAAAATCTGATGGTTTTAGTGAACTGGGGACAACACATTATTATTATGCATGAACCTTTGTAACTTTTCCTTAAAAATTATTTCACATGGTGAAGACAATTTCTTATTGTAAAGTTTTTTCCCAATTATTATTAGAGGCAAGTTTAGAGTTTTGATAAACGCTAAATTGAGATGCATCCATGGTCGACATCGACCGAAGGGGGCTAAAATGTGAGATGATTTGTTAATCAAGTCAGAAACTTGTGTACGTTGCTGCTTTGGGGCTAGAACTCTAACGCTTGCCGCAGAAGCTCGCTTAATATAATATCAATTTAATTTGCCATTGTTTAAACGTTAACTGAAACTATCAACCTTTAGTATCATTTGCAAAACGCGTTAAATATCGACCTCTGTTCTAGAATATTCACATTTACTTTCAAAAGACGGCCTCCATTGGATGAATGACAATATATCATGCGATAAAAAAGACTACTTTCCTGCCATGCATAATTAACTCTCCTCGGACTTTAAGTTTAGAATTCATTTGACACTTAAATCAGAGGATGCACAAAAATTTGTGAAATTTCGCTAATGAAAATGGGAAAAAATATAAATTATTTAGGGAAAATGAATAGCTTGGAATGCTTCATACGGTGCACCATACAGAACACCAGGTACAAGGTCGCGTGAGGCAATTGAGAATATTGCTGAAAATGTAATGACAATGAATTTGTCATTTCACGCACAGTATTTAAACCATTCTGCTGGCGAGAATGGATTATATTTTACCAGGAAAACGTCGCAACTTTTTCTCGTTCGCGGTTCAGAAAATGTACGAGAGAGCTCGTCATAGTGGCATCTAAATATCTAGAGTTTATATCACAGGAAAAATCATACACCTCAAAGCTACTAAAACAATGCAAACTGCGTTGTCGTGTCGTCTACATTAATCGCGTTACTTAAATACGTTAATTTTTAATTATATACCAACCACGCGTTCATTAGTTTCTAAGAAATCGCTCCTAATTCGTGATACTTATTCGTTCATCCATATTCCATGTGTATTTTCCAATTCTTTGTCACTAATCTCCTTTTAGATTTCTTGTTATTCAACGAAAAGTTTCATATATTTTGCATCAAATTTTAGTTTTATGCACAAGTGGAAACTAATTGTGTCAGTACTAATCTTATTCATAAGCTTGTTATTCAGATATGTCTGTCATTATCAAATCGATTTTCACAATAAATGCAACACGTGTGCTGTTGGATGATTTGATACAAACATGAACATACTGTCAAAGTATGGGTAATGGTGGAGTAAGTGATAATTTTGTACTTCGTTACAACAAATGAATTTATCGATTTGATGGATTTCAATGTCATCTAAGTGATTCCGTGTAACGTTTAGTCAGGTAATCAAACAGTACTCTTGCTAAGACGCGTCATTTCAACAAGAAAATTTAAAAGGGAAATCTCTTCTTCAGAATGCAACATAAATTAATATGTTGGACAATGCTTTACATTTAACTAACCGTGTGACTATCAACCGGTCTTTGCTTTTCATGTGAGTAGGCATTAATACAGTGAGCCCAACCAATTGGAACACAAAATGCAAGCAGCTTTATAGGTATCGTGGAGAGTGAAGTTTTCAAAAACTTATAGTCTGGAATGCAAATATCGGTTTCCAGATTACTTTACATCATTGCACACCATAATACAGTGACGGTACATATTGGTACTATTTGAAATTTTGATGCGAAAATACCACAAGTTGTATCTCGTATTTTATCATCTGGCGAATTCTACACCTGAGGTTTAGCTACGTTATAGTGAGTTGACCATGACACATACTGCAGCATCACTAAAATTAATCTTCTTCTCGTAACAAGTTGATTAGAAACACCTCGAAAGCAGGAATGTTTTGAACGACAACATATTGAATCAGGTTATCATTTCCATAAACCTATTCCAAATTGCGGAGCTCTTTGTATCATACACCGTATTCTTCACAAAAATAGAGACCCTTTTTATTCATTTGTTTTATTTCATTTCATTTTATTGCGATAAAGTGACACCTACATTGTTACTTATGTCCGATACATGTTTTGCTAATACCACATCAACGAAACCGGGATATATGTGTATGAAACCGAGTGGTGCTCACGGGTTCAATCGCTATTGGCCATACACAGACAGGTTATATCCACAAGAAAATTCAGAACCATTTTCCTAATACGCATTATAACCTTACTCTAATTTTACTTTGATTTGTTTTATGCAAATTAAGAACAATATTTTCATTGGCTTTTGTGGCGAGGTTGGTAGCTCGATCCGATGATTTGAATGTACGATGTCCTATTCTTCTTTTTAAATATTTGGTTCATTCATCGCCTCAAGGAAGGCTTATTTTTCAAATTCGCACTCGAGAATCTGATGAACACGAACGATATATATATATATATATATATACTAATGTATTTCAGCTACTTTTTTTATGGTGTATAAATACACTTGTTTCGTGAAAATCAAATATTTATTTATAATTCCTTTGTTATTGGATTGGAAGTGTAGTGCAACATGACCCCTGGAACAAAATCATTTCCAAGCACACAAGCACTCAACATCATATTTTTACTACTACGAATTCACAGCAAATGCTTTTATTGCTGATGAGATAGAAGTCAATTTGGACATTCATTTGTGTACCAGGAATCCAGGAATATATATATAATATATATATACTATATATATATCATATAATATATATATATATATATATCTATATATAATATATATATATATATATATTATCCGCAATCCTTAAATTATCAGAATTAAAGAGTTTAGTTTACGGAACCCCTTTTACTTCACTTCGCTCAAAGCGTCTATAAGACGTTCTCCATCATACTGCAGATCTAATGTTCATGAGATATAATTCATTTGTTTGAAACGATTTGGCAATGGATTCCTGGTACCAAATGAATGTCCAAATTGATAGCTATCTCATCACAATAAACGCATGCTGAAATTCGATTAGTAAATATTGATGTTGATTGCTTGTGTGCTTGCGTAAATGATTTTTTTCCAGGTGGTCAATGTTGCACTACCACTTCCAATCCAATAAACATACGAATTATCAATCCAAATATTTTTGATTTTCACGAAAACGTACACCATAACAAAGTATATATATATGTATGTATATATGATCATATGCACCTCTAGTTTCTAAACTTATGCAAATAATAAATGGCTTATTGATCTGAAACGAACTTGAAAATTGTATAATGTCGAGGTCCTATGATTCAGATGTGATGTCATAGTCTTAAATTGGCGGTAGGACTAGGTTTTCCCGTGGTTAGAGGGAGTCAAGTTTGTATTAATTGTTTTTACTCAGTCTACTGGATGCGACAACAGATGACGGCTTGATAGATTGTTGTATGTCATAACACATGGTGCACATTTCTTGAATGTTGCATTGTATTGTGGGATGCTGCGAAAAATAACTTGCTGATCCAAAGCATGATTCAGTTGATCACTGTGAAGCAGCAGGTTTTTTTTTACATATTTTTCTATTCTAAGCTAGTCTGAATACACACCACAATATCGCACAAAGGCTGTTTGCAATATTAATGTGTCAAGACAAAGAGTAACACAGCATCCTCGTTTATGTCGATGACGGCAGATTGGCAATACATGATGTAGTTAAATCACCCTCCCCTTGCCACCTGGTTTGAATAATTGAATATTGTTTTAGTTTCAAAATAACGAACAATTCAACCAATTCTGCTCATCGGTTGGTTGGGTAATTAATTCTCGTTTACGTTCTTTGGTGGCGCAGTATTCACAATCATTCAAATTACCCAAGTGCTATTGATGAACCGATCTTACGGACGTGTTTGGATTGCCAAACAATATTTTTGGCTGACTTTAGACAAAATTATCCGAAATGCTGGTTAATGGAACTTTATCAAATTTTCTGTCACCAGTTGATTTTTAAATTGAATATCATTGTTTAGTTAGCTTGCATTTAGTAAATACCTCTAAGGTTTAATACTAAGGACGAAACAATATACTTTTAGGACTTTTCATCTTTGGGATAAGCTGGGAATTAAAGCACGTGTTCACCTTTTGTAACATTTTCTATTATTGCAGTTGATTCGCAAGACGCGAGCTCGTTTTGAAATTAATCAAGTTCAGTGCGAAAGACTAATGAGGATATTAGTGGAGGACGATGCTGTGGCCTTGAAAGGGTTCTTGCATGAACTGGAAAATACGAAACCCAAGTCCATTGCTTGGTCTTGTGTAGTTATTCGGGGGCAGTCGTCAACATTGCTTCATGTGAGTTTAGATAATATAATTTATATGCAATTACGATATACCTGCATTCAGATCGCAGATTACATTACACGAAATATTTGCGAGACCCGAGAGTGTCTTGGTAAAGCTACGCGGGTTAAATACAAAAAAATCCCAGGGTGCTGATGAAATAACACCATTCATCCTAAAACAATGCGCCCATGCTCTATTCTCACCACTCTCTGACCTTTTCAACCTGTCCTTGAGTTGTAGCACGGCTGCTAATGACTGGAAATGTGGACTAATCACTCCGATATACAAAGGAGGGAACCGATCTCATGTATCTAACTACAAACCAGTCACGTTGTTGCCAGTGGTCTCTGAAGTTCTCGAACGACTTGTAGCTGACGAACTCATTAAACATTTGGAACAAATTAAGCTGATTTTCATCGCACAGCACGGATTAAGGACAAGACACTCCTGTCTCACCAATCTCATAACTCTTGATAATTGGACTCGAGCCGTGGACGATGGATGCCCTATCCATGCTTGTAACTTGGACATGTCTAAAGCTTTTGACCGTGTTAACCACAGCATACTGCTACAAAAATTGCAGCAGCTCGGGGTGTGCAGCAGACTATTGGCCTGGATAAAGGATTGCTTGACCGGTAGAGTTATAAGGGTTAGAGTTGATGGGGCACTATCCAGCCCAATAGAAGTTACAAGTGGCGTACCTCAAGGTTCAGACTTGGGGCTAATACTATTCCTCGTGTACGATATACCCGAAATCGTACGCAGCAAAATCATTTTATTTGCTGATGACATCAAAGTCTGGACTAGCATACGCACCGTAGAAAATTGTCAAATTCTCCAAAAAGATCTCGAAGCATTTCAAAATTGGTCCATGCGGAACTGCCTTCCATTCAACATCCAAAAATGTAAAATGTTAAACGTCGGTAAATCATTCGAATTCACATACTCTCTGGGATCTCAGCAACTTTCATGGGTTACTGAAGAGATGGACCTGGGCGTGTGGATTAGCAGTAACTTGAAGTCTTCTGTGTTCTGTTGTATACAAAAAGTCCTGCCAAAGATTAGGATTGCTCAGAAGGATCTTTGGTAGTTTCTCAAACCAGATACTCCCACGTATAATTAACACCTATATCAG
The DNA here is from genome assembly GCA_013407085.1 of Atriophallophorus winterbourni. NCBI lineage: Eukaryota > Metazoa > Platyhelminthes > Trematoda > Plagiorchiida > Microphallidae > Atriophallophorus > Atriophallophorus winterbourni. The sequence goes on from JACCGJ010012362.1 coordinate 77,528, forward strand.
ACCAACAATGGAGTATGCTGTTCAAGCATGGTCCCCATGGTTACAAAAGGACATGACCTTGCTGCAACGGGTATACCACCGCGCTACAAAACTGGTGACCGGGCTATACAACAGGCCATACGAGGAGCGGATTGCAACTCTAAACCTCTTTGACTTTGCGCACCGCCTTCTCGGGGTGACTTGATCCTGCTGTTCAACATTCTGCATACAGTGGATCACCCACTTGAACCCCTGTTTCATAGGCAAGAAGCATGTGGTAGCTGATCGCAGGGCTACAAGTTAATTATTCCACACTCCAGATCAAATTGTCGAAGGTTTTTCTTTGTTGCCAGAGTTTGTTTTAAATGGAACTCCCTGCCCCCACATATCATTTGCGCAACAACCTGAACATGTTCAAGGCTGAAATTGACAAGTATATGTTGACCAAATCCAACCTTGCACCTGAATAAACGTGCTGACTTTCCATATGGATAAAACATTTTCGTTGTTTTTTATGCATTCCCTATATTTTTAATCTGTGGTTACTGTAAAGTATTTGCTTTTTGGACCATTAAAACTTTGAATTACTTTGAGTTACTTGATAATTATGATTTAAATGTTACGTGAACTATTTATTTAAAATGTAAATTGAAATAGACAGCGACCTTTCTATTTAATCATATTGTGCTAAAGTTAGTATTGCACATCTTTCAAAGCATAACCTATACACTTGTAAATATACTGATGATCATGGGAAATGTTCGTTTAGCTGTTGCGGTAGTGGATACCACGACAAATGTGGAGTAGTGACAAGCCTAGCATTACAAATTTGCTTTGCGGGATATCCGATTTGTTTTTAATCAACTTTCTGGTTCACATCAAATACAAAAGCAAGTGTTTTACAAACAAACGATGAATTTTAAACCAGGAACAGTTTGAGGGCCCTGGAATGCTTTGGCTACCTTCGTTGTTATGTACCATCTGAGCGCCTTTTTAATTCTCTGCCGTGTATCAGTGCATGCTATAAACCAATACCTTTGAAATGCAGAATCCAGATGAAGATACGGAGTGGAATGATATTCTTAGACAGAAAGGAATATTGCCCCCTAAGAAACCACCACCGGTGGAGGAAGAACCTCCTCCTTCACCTGATCTCGAAACAAAGCTTGACAAACTCAGCGGCGAGAAATTGGATGCCACGTTTGACCGATAGATGGATGCTGAAATAGATGGCGATGACGAGGCTAGATTCTTGGAAGAATATCGTAGAAAGCGCATTGCTTTAATCCGTGAGGAGGCTGCACGTGCGAAATTTGGCCAAGTTCGGCAAATATCCAAAACAGATTGGAAAATGGAGGTGAATGAACCGGATGACGTTTTTGTCATTATTTATTCGGCTCAGCGCTGTCATGAACTTTGCAATACGGTTGACGCATACTTTATCGAGTTGGCCCGCAAATTTCCAATGGTCAAGTTTCTCCGTGGCGAAAGTTCGTTGTGTATTCCAGACTATCCGGAAAAGAATTTGCCATCTGTGTTGATCTACCGCAAGGGTGATGTGGTGCATCAGCTGATCGGGCCCTCGGCGATTGGTGGAAAATCGGTTACCGCGAAGGGTCTTGCCAATAATACAATGAATCCACGTTGCGAAAATGATAAACAACATAAAACTGACATATTATTAAAAATGTTTTGCCAGAAATCATCCGTCACAAAACAGATGTTTTGACTCTTTACACTCCATAAAATTATTAGTGTCCGATTGCAATATCGTTACCATCAAGCATCATTGTTTTTGCACAAGTCAATGCACTTACACACAACCGGTTGTCAGCACACCATAATTTGGCCGTCTTGAGCGGTTGACTAGGATTCACTTTGTGGTTTTGTAGCTGAATGCCATGGTTTTTTACGCAAACATTATTTGACAGTGCAGTTAAAGTGTAACTTGTTTATTTTTTTCAAAATGAGGCCTATATAGTAACATTCTAGTGTCTTTATTTGTTTCGGTTCGTTAGTTAGCTTCAATTTACTGCTCCAACAAATGTGTGAAACTACTCCTAGACGAGCCTTACTGCCTTGATCCAGATCAGTTGAATTCTCTTGGATGGTCTCCCCTGCATCTGGCCGAACTTCAAGATCACATTCCCACACTACACCTGCTAGCATTGAACTCCAGAGAATTGCGTCACTTCGGGCCCCAGGGTTTGTTTCCGAAACCAACATTATCATTTTCAACATGTCTCATTTGGCCTCAAGACGCACTTGTCAGTCCGTTCGACCTTATAAAAGTACGTCTGTCTGGCATTGTAAATGGTTGACTTGTTAATATAAAAAAGCACAATGGTTTTGTTGAGACTGTGTACAGATGTGTGATAGCAGTTTTACAATAGCTAAAAATGTAAATTGAAGCTTTAACAGATAGTTCGGTGTGTCGCAGAGTGGACAGTATTTATCCTAATGAAATACAAATATGTAACTTAAAATCACTACGGAAGAATTAGTGAGCGGCTGCCGACACACAGAATACTGGGCATGATTACGATGGTTTTTCGTTTGAATTCGGTTCATCGATTGATAAGCTATGTGTGTTAATCAAGAATGCAGAACTCCGAACACAAATTAAGTACAGGTTTCGACGACATATCAGGACACAACTGGTCTTTTGATTGAGTAAATTCGTATCAGCAGAATGGGCCAAGTATCTGCGATGATGTATTCATTAATTTTCAAGTCAACATTGGGTCTTTGATTTCACCATCTCATATATTTGCAATTTCCTTGAGAATTTACTCAAAACTCTCAACATTTTAGTTTTAATGGAATAATTACTTATATCACATGAACACATTCACTGTAAACATTCCAAAAATCAAATGTTGTGAGCTTGAGTGTATCTGTTATTATGTACACTGAATAAGAGAGCAGCAGTGGTGTAAAATATTTCCACCATACACGGAAAAATACCCCCGATAGCTAGCCCCATGCTCACTGCGTGAATTCACATTATGTTTATAACTCTGTGGTAATGAAATCGCCGAAGCAATGGGTCTGTGACCTGATAAAGGAAAATGTATACTAAATTGTCTAGGATTTTAAAATTGTCCGTATTACTCATTGTTAGATAGGCGTCATCTGATGGACGAAAATTTATTCACTTGCACTTGTGTGTACGATGATATGGAATCTCTGTCAAACTTTCCATATTCAACCTGGGTTGTAATGCATAAAATGGTTACAAAATCTAAAAAACGTATCATTACGATTTAAAATTATTACACGAGATCATCAAATTTCAGAACATTTAAATCATCATATATACGCTTGATTAAGTCGCTTTGTCTATTAATTTTTCTAGCTAGCATCAGATTGGACCGTGTCGACAAACTCGCTCTCGTTCGAGGAATCGGCGTCGGGTTGTGGATGCTCAGTTGCCTTGCTGTTCGAACTGCTCTTGTCAAACTCAGATATTTGCGAAGCAAGTGATTCACCAGATGAAATACGTTATCCACAAATTTGGCCATTGAGATTGCATGAAATGGAAAACACACATAGTCCGACATGCAACGGATATCCACATTGTATAGTATATTCGAGTATACGAGAATATAATTTGGCACATGTGGAGTCCCTAGAAAGCATGTTCAATGTCTGGCAATATCACCGATTTTCAGCTGGGACATCAGGTTGTTCGCAGCTATGGGGACCGCCGACACTGAAAGAATTTTGCAGAATCCAAATAAGGCGCGCTCTTGTCAACAAATGCAGTAAGCTAAACATATTCTGATGTTTTACCTACTGCTAAATTTAAAAGTAGCTTAATACCAAACAAATTTAAGGAATTTCAGCAATAAGACGTTTCATTTTCGTCCGATGCTTATTATGTTATTGCTTTAAAAAGAAAAGATACAGTTTAATTCATGGCATAATTATATCGTGTAACAAAATAGAAGATAAAAATCGTTGATGATATTCAGGTTCAAATGAATTTCACTTGACCGGAGGGATGAGGCGAGACCACCTAGTGAGATAAAATCATCAGCCACGATTGTATGAAGATCGTATCCAAGTTAGGAAAATCTCCTACGCGATTTAGACACATTGGATACATAAGTTCTTCAATTATACTTCACATGCAACTAGTTTCTAAGCTTGATGGAAACAATGATATGGCAACAGAGAAGTTACTTTGGTCAATATTACAGAAAATTGCAACCTGTCGGGTTTCTTCTCAAGTTTAACGGGTACACATCATGACTAGTAGTAAGCGTTCCGCTCAAATCCATGTTTATCAGAATCCTGGCATAATTGGTTTCAATCAATCAAGTATCCCATTGTAGTGAACTTTTCTTCCGACTGATACAGTTATTGGCACAATACTTGAATTCCACAAATGCGAACGTCGCTATCGATCCCACAGATGATAACTAGTATACATCAGCCTAAGAGGTTACATGAGCATGAGTAATTATACAAAAGTATCAGTTCTCGTGCTTATTTACAGCACCCAACTGCGTACAATCAGAATTGCATATATACTCTAACTACGCTAAGCACATCCAACAGCTACGACTGCCAACGTCACTGCACGACTTTCTCCTCTACCGGGATATGTGGCCGAAATGTGAAACAGATCCAGAATTTCGTCCAGGTCCATCAGGAAGACGAAGATTTTTCCGAGCCAAATTCCGTAAATTCGGTGATGGTGTGCTAGTCGAACATGGCTTTATACCCGATGCCATGAACAGAAACGGTAAGAGAAACTCAGCTCTCCGATTTTTTTATCGAAAGGATGCCATTACGTAAAGTGTACATAGGAAGATGACGAAAACTGTGATGTATATGCGTCCACCAAATTAATGACGATGGCGGTTTCAAAAATACACATTTTTAATCTATGAAAATTGTTCACGGCTTTCAAATGTCGGTGGGGTGGTTATTGCCGTCAACAGACGGTGGTAGTATGTTAGCCCAGAGGCTAGTATATGCAATTGCACAAGCCCAAAACTTTCGTGTGATACAAACGTCAAGCACTATTTCAAATAATTGGATAAACTGCTATCAAACAAAATGCAGATAACGTTTTCCAGAACGCACGCTCCAATCACCAAATGATAAGTCGCTCTCATCATTAGGAGATGGTTTGGCGCAACGTGATAAATTAAGTTGACTTCGCATAAGAAATCGTGGACTTGTAGACGGCGGGCTGTGTTCCGTCCAGGTAATGAATGTCACACCAAAGTTCCAACCACCAGTCAATCCCGACAGATCAGATTGTCGAAGGTTTTTCTTTGCTGTCAGAGTCTGTTTTCTATGGAACTCCCTGCCCCCACATATCATTTGCGCAACAAGCATGAACATGTTCAAGGCTGAACTTGACAAGCATATGTTGACAAAACCCAACCTTGCACCTGAATACACGTGCTGACTTTCCATGTGTAAAACATTTCTGTTGTTTTTTATGAATTCCCTATATTTTTAATCTGTGGTTAGTGTAAAGTATTTGCTTTTTGGACCAATAAAACTTTGAATTTGAATATAACGGAAGTCATTTAAAATTTGGAATTATACAACGATAGAATTACGAGTAGCTGAAACGTTGACTTGATCATTCAGAAGCATGGGCGTAACGGCAATGAAAACCTTGAAGGCAGCCTTTTGACCTCGATCGACTTATCCTCGTTACATTATTACAGTTCACATGCGCCGGGCGTGTAGGTGTGTCAAACCTGTGCCTAATTTTCATAATTGGGTTTCGTTGGTCAAACGACCTCCAAAACCTTGGCGTTATGATTTACAGCGTCCAGCATTCACCCACGCAGACCGCGTTTGTTCAACAATCGAAACTGCGAGACACGTTATCACCGAAAACCCAAAAAGTGGAACAACCAGTGAGCATCAGTCGTAAGATTTTATTACGAAAAAGCAATGATTTGTATAGAATGATCAGCAATGTGAGGTGGAAAAGCGGTTGAAAACCAGATGAGGCTAAACACGAAAAATATTTTCTTTTTTTCTGGGAAGAAAGCGTGACTCGAAGAGAGATAGCATGGCGCTATAATGTGTGACGGGCACTTTCGCAAAGTTCACCGATGAAACCATGCTCACTAACTCGTTTACGAAATCGAACTGAGTGGAACAAGGGGATACCTGAAATGAACATGACGTTGAAAAGGTTATCCATTGTAGAAGTTTTGATTGTATGTACGGATGCCAACATATCGACAATGTCTGGTACATATTGATAGGCACGATTTCAATCCAGACAGTTATTCTGTTTGACTATTTACCACACCCTGACCAATACAAGTTGATTGATCATAAAAAAGAATAAAAGAGAATAAACAAGTAGCGCTTGTATGCCACTGTTGGATAAGGCTGGTACGACCAACCTGCTCAATCGCATGTGTCCAAACACATGTTTAATGGGGTTAAACCCATAACCATGAACCAAAATATTCATTTACATGCAAATGAATAATAAGGGAGAATAGTTTATGCTGCAAGACCTCATGAGACACCGAAAGTGCAACCGCGAAGACGGCCAACTCCAAAGTCCCTCAAAACGTTGATCACTTAAGCCTCGTGGATTTGATTTTCGATCCAGTGAGACCCCACTACCAGTAAATATGTACTATTATGATGACGCTTAATCGTGACTATCGCCTTATAGTCCAACGCATGGAAACATCACTTAAAACCAACCGTATTACCGTATTCGTCACACATTGCGTATTATCAACGGTCGAATCTGTCGTGAACATAATAAGAATAAACAGTGGTGGCGGCAGACCTGATGCATAAAACGAAAGTACTTACGTCACACAATGGTTAACTGTAGATGCTTGTACACACGAGAAGCAACTGATAATGCGTTGAATGTTTAGATGAAATAATCGAGGATAAAAAATACGGCATCCAGATATCACTTTATCGAACATTTCTGCAGCTATTTGTACCAATCCTCTCTATTTCCGTTCATGTGATTTAGCAGGCTTGGCTTCGCTAAACCCGTCTGAAACTGACTAAGGTGAATTTGTTTTGTTTTGTGTTCTGTTTCAAGATGCTCATAATTTGATCATACTGCCAGATCTGCAGAGTGCAAGTAGCAGAAGAGTCGGGTGGGTGTGATGCGACAGAGCCCTGATGGGATTATTTTGTTCGAGAAAAAAATTGCATTCGAGATTGTATATAAATGGTGGTGCGTACCATTCGGTAGCCGACGCTTCGGAGACAAAACGCCGAAGATCGATGGACACGGAACCCATTTGATGTGTCCGGCCGCTGGTTGTGAAACGACCCACGTGATTTTTAACATCCACGCGAAGACGATGCAGAGGGAGATCTTCCACGGCGAGCGGAAACTCAAAGCTGTGGAAAGTTGGGAAATAAACGAAGTAGAAACAAAGAAGAAGAAGAAGAAAAGTGTCGATAGAATTGAAGGTTCACAAAGTTCGTTCCCAAAGTTCATGCAATGTAATGTGATCATTCAGTGGGGCTAAATAAATAAGTATCACAGGAAATGTAATAGTTGACAATAACCGAAATCTAAGGTAATAACTAATGTAAAATATCCCAATTCGCATTATATATGGTTTCGTGATATATGCAGTCATCAGTTAGGAACACTATGATCATAATCTGTGTCTTGAAACACTGAAGAAATGGTAAAGAATGTTCAAACTGTGAGTTCACTGTCGGAAAAGATTGGATCACATATACACACAAATGCGGTTAAAAGCAAGGGCTTGAGAAAATTATCTAAATTTGCTCGGTTTTCCATCACACACACACACTACGACCGATTTCTTATTGTTTGTTGCTAAAAACTAGGGCCAGTATGAGTTCCAAAGGTTGTCACAGCCGGGGGTGGTAGTAGGAACGAGCCACATACTATCTATAAAATGCTCCCACGTGGCGTGCGTCTCAAATAGCCTCTGACAACCAAGTCCAACTCCTGGCCTGCACGAGTGGATTTCACAAGCCCGGCGAAACTGCTCTTACTGACAGGAGAAGGGGCGAAGGCGGGTGACTGGCGCCTTAAAACCAGTTTGCTCCGGGCAGATGGAGCTCGTCAGCTACTGGCAATCCATCAAGGGGAAGGAAAACCCTGACCACAAACCCCCACTGCCTTGTGGGTCACCCGATTGCGGGAAAGGCTTCGGGAGAAAACCCCGAGGAAAAATCCGGAGAGAAGTTCCGTAGGTAGATAACTGGCGCACAGCGCGTTTATCTGCCAACTCCCTGCTGCCTTGTAGGTTGCACTTGGCTGTGCAAAGGCTAGAGCGGTGTACTCGAACAAACACCGAGTGGTGCTGGGGACATCACTTGTACACTACCCCCAAGAAACTTCATGATGATGTCTCAATGGGTCTGCGTACCGTCTACGGAGTTCGCAGGTGGGAAAGAGACTGGATCACGATCTGCAACGATCTCGCCTCCGATCGACGTGCGTGGGCTGGTGCGATCCGAGACATCAATGAAGCCGGCTAATCCACCCGTGGAGCCAGCCTCACAAAAGTAAAAATTAAACTAAAAGGATCTGCGGCCCTCAAAAGTGGCAGAATGGTGATCAAACTTTGAAATTTGGAATCTTTGTTGGATACCAACTATACGGGTGTTCATGCGCTATTTCGTGAACATCATTTTAGGGGTGTTCCCGGTTCGATTCTTTCTTCATACCTGGTCGCGAATGTCTTTTGATTGCCTGCTAAGAAAATAGGCATCGATGAATTAACCGTGTCCAAGTA
>JACCGJ010012365.1:0-72433 GCA_013407085.1 Atriophallophorus winterbourni
GGCTAGAAGGCATAAAGAAGTTGTGAGGTGTCAGTGTGGGGCATCAGCATCACAATAAATTGTTCATTTTAAGCGTTTTGGAGGCCCGGCAGAAGTCACTTTGTGATACTGTATTCGAACATCACGGTGCGCAGTACGAAAGATTTTTAACAGTGGCTTCGAAGAAAGTTGGTAATTATTACTAAGCGATATAGGCAAACGTGTATTTGGTTAGACTGATTCTTGAAATCTTTATAAAAGAAAATGGGGTGAATTTGCGCTATACCACGATAGAATGTGAGGATCAGTGGATACCGACATCAGGAATTTCCTGTCTCGTGAGTTTAAAATTTGCCGAACGTTTTCGACATGACCATATTATAAGGTACTATGAAACAGAATCGTTTATGAAAGACAATTGATGAAAACATTCTGCACTGCATCACAGAAACATTATGCAAATATATTACCAAAATTAAAACAATAAGCAAAGTAATGATAAGATCTTTGAAAAATGCATCATACACTTATCAAACTTAGTTTTTTATTCTGCTTGGTGACGCGCCTCTAATGTGATGCATAGGCAAGTCAAGTAATTGCTAGTCAGTAGCCGTTGCGTTCAGACAACCATCAGTCAGACAAGTAAGTTTATAATTATAAGTTAAACCATGTTATGCTAGTATTGTGCTAGCATTTGGGATGCACCTTCTAGGCACATTGTTCTGCTGCAGGACATAGATTTATCAAGCAGCACTTCATTACTTTACAATCACGCGCTGGAATCTATAGATCGTTTTACGTATCTCGGTAGTTGTATTATCAATTATGCATCTTTGGATAACAATGTTCCAACTAGCATCATAACATTGCGTGACATATACCTCTGACGTTAGAAGATACTGTCTAGATTACACAAATTTATAGTCTGCAAGGTGACAGATCGGCCTGTATTACTACTTGAACCGAGCACATCCGTTGCCTCCAGGTGTTCGACAATCATTGTCTCCACATTATTTTAACTGTTACCACCGTATGCACATCTATGCCACCCGTAAAAAGCTATTCGGTAGCAATGCTGATATGGAGAAGCAGATCAACCAGCACAGACTGCGCTGGTTGGAGACAGTTTTGACTACAACGTTTTTCCCAAAGCAACTGATACTTTACTAATTTTGATAATTGCAAATGGTAAATCTTTATCGCATAGTAAGAATTTTTGTCCGTATGAATCCTCTAAGTAGATAGCAAAATTTTGAGATAAATGTTATTCTTACCAGGTGGTATTATCAAATTTGACGTGCTTTCTATTGTGTGTGAATTTAATTTTTACTCACTATTCAATTACTTTCAATATTATGTTTGCCAACAAGTGCCTAAGAAATCCTTGTTTCAGAAAAGTGGTATCGAGTGTAATACTTGTAAGAGATGGGCACATTCGAAGTGTTCAGGGATACATCCCGAGCACTCTAAGGTTTATGTGACTCACCGTTGGCTCCAATTGATATGTAGCGAGTGCCAGTGGGTAGCTAAAAAAAAAATTTCCCGAGAAGACAAAAAAATGCTCGTCCTCAGCAATACAGCAAAGCTTATAAAGTTAGTATGAATAGATCTTTGCTGAAGTAGTGCGTTAAAATACCACTGCAAGCCACGTGGTACAAACGGTAGAATCTGATGAAATGAAGGTGAGCGAATCTCCCAGGCCTACAAAGCCACGTGAAAGTAATAAAAATGTTCAAGCGGTTAAGTCCGATGTCATTTCACAGAGCTCATCTTTTAAGCCTTCTGACACTCATAAAGGTATGAACAAGGCACAGACAGGACGTTAAGCGGTAACCAGTAGAAAATTTGACTCTCAGTTGTTTCGAGCCTTGAAAAGTTATCCAAGGATCTGAAGCAGATTAAATCAGCTCGTCAGGTAATGTGGGATAAATCTCGTCACATCCTGGTGCTTAATCAAGATGGACCCTATATACGCGAATAAAAACGCGTAAGTCAATCGACCGGAGTTACATAAGAAATCTGCACCGTAATGTCAGAATGCGCTTAGATACGCCAGCAAAGCGCGTTCAATTTGTTGGCGCATGAAAGAACGACACAAGAAGGTCAAGTGCCCCTCCAAGACTAATTTTAGTTGAGTTTCTCTTGCAGTCTGATCGTGACCAGTTCTACGCAAGTTACATTGGCTTGAATGAATCCAACAAAGGTAAACACGTTGTTGTGCTCGACGACAAGAGGGGATCCGGAAGGTCACACGAATCACGTTATGATGTAACTTTTAACAGAATGCGCTTTTCTTCAGAAAAAGATGGCACTTTAACAACTATAGAAATTACGGACGGATTTGTGGATGAAAACTTCAGTCATCGCATTGACTCTGAAATTCCACAGCTCGTGATTAACAGCCTTCAAGGTACGGTAGAACTTTAGGCCGCGCAAGGCAAATCGACCCTGTTAGGCAGCACACTAAAAAACCTACTGACTCCTCGGGTATTACGCCCGAGGATCGAGCAGGAAGTAAGTGAGAATATGTCGCGAGACACCGTCGCTAATGTGCTCTAATAGTGCTCATATAGTATCCGGAATAAGTGGTCTGAACTCTCCATCCCAGTGCATGAGTTACGACCGCATGTAATAGCACTGACAGAAACCCGGCTATCTGCAACTGATCATATTACTGACTCAATTTGTAGCAGTCATTCTGTCAGATGTCATAGACCAGGTGCACTCAAAATGGTGGTGTTGCTATCTTTCTCATGCTAGGTCTTAGAACAACAGAATTGAGCGTTAGGCTTGGAACGCACAACGTCTAACTTAGGTCATGTCTCATTTAATCGTACAAGAAATCTACGATAATAGCATGCGCTAATATGAACCCTCAAGCAATATCACAGTACTTGCATAAATTGCTTAAAAATAGTATGCTGCGCACGCTTATGTTCCAGGTTCTTATAGTTGGCGAGTTTAACCTACCACATATATCTTGGCAGATCTAGTGATGTTCATCTGATAAGATGTCTGAGGATTTCATCAAATGTACTCACATGCATGCCATAAGCCAATATGCGAATGAGCTCAAGGTTCTTTCGGGGTTGCTTACCTCCGATCCTGGATCTCGTAATCTCTTCAAGCAAAGAAATGGTTCAACAGGTCGATTATCTCACTTAACTAGTAAAACGTGGTCGTGTTGTGATCAGCTTCCAACTAGTACTCAGGTATGACAGACCTCGTCCTAAACTGAGGCACAATTTCAATCGTGTAGACTGAAATGTTGTCTCAGAAGAAGCTAAAAAGTTCTTGTTTCAATATGCAGGTGAAGATATAGCAAAAAACTGGCAGCTTATACACCACTGCCTGTCTGTGTTGCAAGATAGGTTTGCTTCGTTGGTGCACGTCAAGCGACGCAACAAGCCACAATGTTGGACACCTGCGATCTGACAGGTGATTAGAATGCCGGACCGTGCCTGGAAAACTTACAAACCCACTCATACACAACGGTCCTGGACAAGGTATAAAATGGTAAGGAATAAGGCTGTGGGAATACAACGCAAGGCAAAACGTGACTTTGAATCCCCGTTGGTACGAAATAAAAAGCAGTGCCCGATGCATTACTATAGGTATGCCCAATCGAAAGGCAAAACGCGCGATCTGATTGGCAAACTTCAGCAGGCAAACGGAATCCAAATGGTCTCAGATTCAGGAAAGGCTTCGGCCTTTCTCAAACATTTCCAGTCTGTTCATAGGTTTGATCGCCAAATAGATCCGCTTAACATGCCAGTCATCATAAGGCCAGATATCGTTACTACACTAGAGGAGTCATCCTTCACTGATGATGTTAAGTTTGCTCTTGCAACAACTAACCCACATAAATCTGCTGGTCCAGACGACATTCACCTTTAAATTATCAAGAACCTGGCGCCAATACAGACAGAACCGTGTGGGTCGTCTTTTTAACGCTTTTTTACAACATGGATTAATTCCGAGCTTTCGAAAGGTGGCTGATGTAATCCCATTACATAAAGGTGGAAGTCGATACTTAGTTTGTAATTAAAGACATGTAAGTCTTACTAGCAGAATTTAAATGCTCTAATCAATGTAAAGCTGCTGCACAACGCGCTAGGAGCGAGCTTTTTCGCCTTCGATCAGTTTTATCCTGCAGGTCCTCGGAGGTTTTCATACCATTATACAAAGCAGTCGTGAGACCACATCTCTAGTATTGCGTTCAAGCATAGTCGGCTTGTTTGGAAAAAGATATTGCCAAGATTGAGCGTGTTCAGCGCCTAGCTACTCGAATGGCTGAAGGACACTCAGGTAGGTCGTTTCATGAAAGATTGCTGAGTTTAGATCAATTCTCACTGAAAAGAAGGCGGCTAAGTGGGGACCTGATTGAAACTTTCAAAATCATGACAGGCTTCATTGCTGTTCATCCAAGTGAAATGTATGCTTTCGCGCCAAACGTGGGTATCCGAGGCCACCCAATAAAACTGACCAAGACAGATGTGAGGTCTAATATTCGTAAGTAATGCTTTAGTAAAAGGGTAGTAATTTACTGGAATCGTCTTCTCAAAGAAGTTTTGTTCCACTTCGGTATGGAGTTCAAAAAAACTGGACTCAATGTAACCCTATTTATTTCCTGATTTTTATCCGTAATTGAATAGTTAGTATGATTTTCTTGTTGTCTTTGGAACGCACCAATGTTTCTCCTCACTTATTGGTGAGGAGAGCTTTTCAGTATTATTCCAGATTACTCTCATACCAGAAGAAATTTGCAGACATATTGTTTAAAGTGATGCACGCTCTTCTGTGATATATAACCACCAAATGAAATCTGTTCGTTTGATTGGCTCCTTAACCACTTACTGCCCTGTGAAAACTGAACTGAACTAAGCATACAAAAGAGCTATATAAAGCGATTGGTTAAGATGGATATTTAAAACGTGAATATTTTTCAGTTTAAAAGCTAGAAATCACTATTCATTCAAGAAGATACTCTCGTTGATTACCGAACTATTCTTAAATTCCAAAAACTTGTAATTTAACAAATGCACGCTACACTAAAGTAACTATTTGTAATGACCTTGGAAATCAAATCAGCAACAGTTCAGTTCAGACCAGTTTAGTTGGCACAGGACTGTAAATGGCTGATAAGCCAATCGAGCGTCCGGAATTTCTGCTTGTGGAAAGCTTCGAAGGAGAGCCCACTACTGCCAAAGTTGGTTTCAAGCACATGCGGATCCTGATCTTACTGTCTCTACCTGATGAGTGCAAACAGCACGAACCCGGTCGTGGGGTGTTTTGTGACGGAAAAGCATGCAAATGAATATTTTGGTTTATTGTTATTTGGTATCCACGTCGTATGCGACGATGCCTGAGGTGTTTTCCAGGCCGTCCTTCGATCTAAGTATTTGTAGCTTCGAATTGGAAATACGGAAATTGTTACTCTTCACCAAGCGGGTGAGAGGTTAGCTATGGAAAGTTGTTGCGTACATTAAAAACATGACATTCAAAACCAGGCATAAAATAATTGGATTTTTGCGGTGTTAATTTGTTTTTTTAAATCGTTGTAAAGACCGTATAAATTTAAAATGAACAAAACAATTCATGCCAATTCTGTCAATAGGCGACATGCATACTCATGATAAAAGTCTAGGAAAAGCTCCTGCCACAAGCCATCCAAACCCGTTTCGAATAGTCCTACTTAAATGAAAGTGATTTGATCTTCATGCAGCTTGTTCCAGAAACTTACCAATCTCTCACTGAAGAAGTGTTGCGTAAGATTCAGACGTATGTGATTTTTCGCGAGCTTCAATGTATGTCCTTTAGTTGAAGGTTTGATCGCTCAAGAGAACAGGTTTTTACAACCAGCGTCGCCTAAGCCTTTCAGGATTTTAAAGGTTTCTATTAAATCACCACGAAAAAGCTGACGCCGAAGGGAGAAGAGACGTAAAGAAATTGGGCGTTCATCTTAAGCTTTCCAAAACATACCTTCAACCATTTTGGTAGTCAGACGTTAGACTCTCTAGTAGTACCGTATTTTTCGGACTATAAGGCACACATAAAAACACTAATTCACACTGTGAACATACACTATTCATACAAAAGCCGCACCAGAATATAAGGCTAACTGCCGATTTTTCGTATAAATTAGTGTTTTTATGTGCGCCTTATAGTCCGAAAAATACGGTAATATGTCTTTTTGATAAAGGGGCTCCAGGCATGCACTCACTATTCTAAATGCGACCTGACAATCGCCGTATATAAGGGGATAAACTCATCCGGCGTTCTACATGTGAGAACGGATTTAGGCCTAAGACGTTCTACTCCAGCTCGTTGTTCAACTGAAGCACATTGTACAGCCCATTTGAAGTCCGCTGTTACGGCTATACCTAAATACTTGAACTTTTGAATACATTTAAAGTCGATCATACCGTAATTCGAAGTTACTGTAATTTTGTCGACTGCTGCAGACAACGGATGACATTTACTCTGGTTCAGAGGAAGATCCCAGTCCCGTGACCGCTTAATGGCCTCTTTATTATCTCTCAACAAATCACCGTGATCACAGGATCCGGTGAATTTGGCATCATCAGCAAACATGTATCAGGGACATGAAAACTAATGCGAAATCAGAGGTAGTATCACCTACGCGGACCCGGAAGGATCTATAACAAAAAACTGGTTATCCATTGGTGAAGATTACCAGATATGCCTTTGGCCGCGAGCTTCATCCACAGGATTATGCGACTAACCGAGTGGAAGGCGCTACTAAAGTCTAAATAAAAGACCTCCACCCATCCGCCTTCATCAAGTTTCTCGGAAACTCTATCTGAAAAGCATAGAAGATTAGAGAGTCACGACGCTGTTTCAAGAAATACATGTTGAACCGTTCTTACTGATGAATTGTGCACGAGGTCGCTGCACAACCGATCTCTGATAAGTCTCTCCAAGGTTTTACATAAAACACTAGTCAAGCTCACCGGTCGGAAATTCTTAACTACGTTTGCGCAACATCCCTTTGGAATGGGTATAACAATGACTTTCTTCCATTTTTCTGGTAGGATGCCTTTGCAGAGCGATTCGTTGTATAACTCACAGAGAGGCTCCGCTAGTACTTTAGATATTACTATACAATTTTAGGATACACATCATCGGGTCAGGCAAATTTATTGAAGTCTAGATTATGTAGGACCCGAGCGACATCATCCATGCAAAAAACTACTCCGCTTAGGGAGGCACCCATTTTCGTACTAAGAGTTGTGACTGAGTGAATCGCATCACGGCCATCCTTAACTGTACTCTTTGAAAATAATCTACCAAATCTGCTACCTTGTCGAGGTCAGAATTAGGTATCGCGCCATTGTATAATTATATATATAAGTATAGTAATGTCGTAAAAAACATTGCACAGGAAAAATTTTGAATCATGATGCTCTTGATTATATCATCGCTTTTTTCCCTTACCGCACGCTTATCTCTGTTTTAGAATAAGTAATCGAGTGGACAAAGAACTGGGACTTGCCAGTAAACTTGGGGAAGAGCTGTCTTCTGACGACTGATTTAGCGACAACCCAACTAGAAGTTGGTGAAGGAACTATTAGAATAGCGGCTTATCAGATGGTGAAGGATCTTGGCATTACTATAGCAGGCGATTTTAAATGAGCTACTCAATTTGCAGAAGCTGCAAACAAGGCTTGCAGAGAATTGCTCTTTGCGTTATCTTTCCCTTATACAAAGTAGTCGTGCGGCCTCACTTGGAATACTGCAATCAATCCTGGGCACCGTACTAAGAAAAGATATAGCATGTCTTGAAAGGGTCCAGGGCCTTGCGACTAGGATGGTTGAGGGTCAGACAGGTAAAACCTATAAGGCTAGACTCAAGGACCTCGGTTTGTTCTCACTAAAATGACGGCGGCTGCGAGGTGACCCAATAGAGGCATTCAACATTCTGAAGGGTCTTACGGGTGAAAATATTACTGGAATCCTTAAACTTGCCCCTCAAGCAGCTACAAAGGGTAATTCTATGAAACTTCTTAGGAGTAGGCCCAGTTTGCTGGCACGTGAGCACTTTTTCAGCAACCGTGTGGTCAACTTCTGGAACAAGCTCCCAGATTGATTAGTAAACCTCCCAAATGTGTTGAGCTTTAAAAGGGAATTAGACGTTAAATGGTCTATCATATTTCCGCACATTGTATAATAAAAAACTTAAAAAAACGTAATTTTACACTTTTATCATATCTCTCTAGGCCTGGACAACCTGACAGTAAATTAGCCCACATGCAGTGTATGACTGTGTTTCATTTTACCTCGACTAGGCTAGTGATTTCATACACCACACATTGTTCACGCATATTAATGCATTGTTTCCTGAATAGCTGACCTCTCATTGTGCTGGTGAAGAGAAAACCTACCTTGCTTTCCAGATATTCGGAAACAAGAACGTGTGAAAAGTACGAACTGTATACTCGATATTGAAGTGCCGGGTGCTCAACTGCATACCGTCGAAGAAAATCTAGGTGCGTTATTGGCTTTTGTACACCTTCAGCACTGTGCAACTTGAACTTGAACTTGAACTTGAACATTAATGCCACTACAATACTTAGTATTGAATGAATTGTATTAGACAACTTGCTGAAAAATTAAAAATATTTTGTTTTTCAAATACTTGAAACATTCCTCTAATTATGGTACGTATCAATGAATTACTATTTACATGAAATTTATATGATCGATCCATCATCCTTCATAGATTTTGATGTGAGAATCTCAACAAAACGTTTTACAAGTGGCTGCAATTGGCGGTAAACGTTTTCAGATGTAATACTTTCGTTAGTGAAAAATTACAAACTTTACATGATTATTCCGGTAGATTTCCATGATCAGACCTTCCCGCAATATATTTATTCCGGATTTCAGAGCTCTTTAATCTTACCAACCAATTGAACTTGCGTACCACAATAATTAAATTTTAAGGTCGTATTATTTTTTCTAATGTATTTGATTTTCTAATCAAAATAATCCAATTTAGGCCGCTATTTTTCACAACATATTCACATTTTTCCTTAATATTTTCGATTTAATTTACGTTTGACGCCTGACAATCAACTTTGTTACAACTTGTAATAACTTATTTCTGTTATAATTTATAAATTTTTATCCGTATCAAGTTTAATATACCATTATAGAAACAATAATTTCGCTAAGATTCAAATCAGCTGTCGCTCTCACAGACTGCAGGTTAATCTTGTTATTCCAAAACTTTTATTCTATAATCAAATCCCTGGTGTCTTATATAAATTATTTCTTCTTCTTCATCTTCTGAATAGACGGTAGGAGGACTACAGTCCGTGAAAGCCGCTTCACCCTCCTGAAAGCCGCTTCACCTCAGTAATAAACTTATCATGACTTTAATTTTGACAAATACTCGATCACAGATGCCCACGGAATTTAGAAATTACATCACATGATTTTTTAGTGCAACAACGTCTCCACCCCTGAATGTGATAGAAGCAATCGGATCCTCTCATAAGATTATTTACTGAAGTGTATCATATTCAGAAATCAATGTTTTGGTGCAAAAACAATTATTTCATGTGTGTTGATGCGACGACTATGCATTATCTAGTCGATATTCAGCTTTTACTAAAACCTGGTATCGTAGTGAAGAAATTTGAGCGTAAATGTTATTCTAAATGATGATAAAATCTTCTGTATCATCTTGCACAACGAGCCGGAACGATCACCAGATTCAGCGTTGGTAAGAATTGACCAGGAACCTCATTTCCTGCCTTTATCTCCATTTCGACGGAATAAAAAATGTTATCACGTTTCTTATGGTATATATATATTCACAATATTTTCATGATGCACTCAAAAAGCTTATTTAGCTCCTGATCATGTTTCGCGTTATTGGTTCATAAGTTGCTTTCATGGAGAACGCATTTAGTACAAATACGCAAAATAGCCTCAAATTTGTTTCAACGTTTAGCTGGCGTTTTTCAGACTCAAAATGTTTTAAGCGAAATAAGACTTCCGCTGCTCTCTCAATTTCTCCTAAACCTCCCTGTCTAGCGAGAGATTACCCGCAATAGTTATACTAAGATTTGCGAAATGATTTAATTCATTTTAATTTTAATGGTTTGAAAATCATATTTCTTCGCAGAAAACCACAGAATATTATGGGAACTACTAATAATATAACAAAAAGAGCGAAATTTGCTTACTGAACTGTTCAAGAATCTGGTAAAAATTCAAAGGGCAGAAATTGTTTTCATTTGCTCAGTGGGGTTACGTAAATAGATCCATGGGGTCACGATGTATAGTTTTCGTTGATACACAGGTTGAGGGCCAAAAGGCGTCAAGATTTCTCTCGAAGATGTTTTGATTCAAGTAGTTTACAAGGAAGTTGAGTATATCGTTCCAAATTAAATAAACTCGTATTAGCTCAACCTGTCAGTTTTCAACCGTGATGGTGGGAGACGATACAATCCTTGACCAAGGACTTTGGTCTTGTTGATTTTGATTGTCAAACCTTACTCCTTTTATGCGGACAAAGAGTAGTCCATTAGTAACTAAACCTGCTCTTGAGGGTGAAAAATGATGGCTGAATCGTTGACAAAATTCGAGTCTCGTATTAGCGGACCTTGCATCTTGTGTTTTTCTCTCAAACAGTTAGGGTTAAACAGCTTGTCATTACTTTGCGTGCTTTAGAATATACCTCGGAGTTTCGACATAGAATCGTGATACAGTAAAACTATGGATTGAAAAGACGATAATGCCTCTTTCTGCTAAACATATGTCAAATTGGAGGCGTACTACTGCCGCGCATCTGCTTAGTACTACATACCGCTTTGTGCGCTGTGAGAGCGTTGTATTGATTACCCTTCATTTTTTATAAACACAGGTTTTGATAACATTAGAATCTTTGCATCTTGTCTCTCTCACAGAAGAGACTCCTCCAGCCATCAAAATAGCAATTTATGAAGTGGCTATACTGGAGATATTATTAAGGTTTTAATTAGCTGCAATATGATTTTTCCTTTCTAGCAGACTTTTTGTTTTCCCGAGTCTTTACTGTATTGAGCTTATCGATATTACCGAAATTTGTTTGACGTGCAATGGTTGGTTGCTTCACATTCACGCAGACACCGCATGCAGATTTTAGATAAAAAAGCAGAAGTGTTTGACCTGACGTTTCAACTGCTGATGTTTGCAGACAATCAGTTTTATATTGTGATTTGAACGGTTCTGTTTGAAAATTTAGCTGAACAAATGGTTGTGTTGATCTCACAAGACATATCATGAAATATACAAATAACTTAATTATGTGACACCTAGGCAAAAGTTTCGCCGATACTCATTTTCATAACGACTAAAAGTCTGATACACATTATTTCTATCTGCTTTGAAAAGGCTTTTGTTTTCACCTGAAACAAAATTTCAGTAATGATTAAATGGCCGATCCTCTGGAATTTCTATAGGTAATTCCAGTTTACATTGATATGTTATCCGCAGTATTTAACTCGCAATATTCTTTAGGCTATATAAATGCATTCACTGAAAATGCTAAATATTATATAATATATTATATATATATATATATATATATCAATATAATATATATATATATATATATATATATAATAATTGACGGATCTTCGGATGGCGATTGTCTTTATTATATATATGCACAAAATCATTTCTATTTGGGATTTGTCAGTAAAATATTTTTCACGTAGGCTTTTGTAACAGGTTGTATTACACGGTATTTTTTTCCGTAACGAGTGATAAAATAGACTTCACTGAAATAGATTTACCCTCAACAGAACATAAACATTGCGTAGAAAACTGTGTTTATCATATAAAAAGTATACGGAGCATTACCAATAAATTTAATTTAATATAAATTCCCAGTGTCTAGTGTGATGTTGCTTATCTGAAAAAGCATCGAAACAGGCGGGGTCATAAAGCGTTTACTTTAGTTGCAATTAATAACTCAGTTAAAAGTGTTTGTGAGTGTGTGCATCTATTCGAGACATGCTTAGAACTATCACTTCACCATCATGCTCATAAATACAAAATGGCAAACGACTGATGAAATTACGGCAGAGATAATTATTATTCAAAACGTATGAACAATGCAGGTGTAAGCGGTAGACATTGAAAGCAACCACGTCACAGATTGAGTGTTTTCGCGTGGAATCCAATTCCATATAAACTAAAATAGTGTTATTTTCCATTATGTTGTATTGTCTTGTATCATTACACAGTAAAACTAGGTTATCGCTTCGAATATTGTGATTGAGATATTAAAAATAGCTTGTCAATAAAAGCTGGAATGAGGAATCAAAATTCCGGAGTATGGCCTATTCAATCTTGCCAGAATTGTCGTATTCCAACGTACAGGTACTTAATGTGAAGATAAAACTTTGGTTAAAAGCATGTGTCACTATTCGGTTCACTATATGGTAGCCAAACTAGCCCAATCATACAGGAAATGAACGAATCTGAACTCTTTTTGTTCACAAATATTCGTTGTATTGAAACGTTTTTTGGTCAGATAAATAATTCAATGAAAAAGATCTCTCCATAAATAAGCTCACATATCGTATTCACTTTATTCTGATGGCGCCACTTTTGCTGATTGGTAATATTCATCGAATGCATAATGCTCTTATTCTGAATAAATGACAGTATGTGGAGTTAGCGTCCTAAATGTGGGAATTTATAGTTCACTCATTTGGTTAGCTTGAAACCGATGTATTATAGACAGCATACCGATAATTGTTTATTCACTGCTTATGTAGTGTTTACCGCAATGCCTATGCGTTAATGTTCTGCTGTGAGTAGTATCACCGCATGAGTTCATTTATTAATTTATATTGAGTATTGTTCAAGTAAATTCGGAGTCATAATATTAATTGGAAACCAGCAAACAGTTATCAAGTATACACGTCGCGCTTGTATGGAACTGTTGGGTAAGATTGGCACGATCAACCTGTTCGATTGAGAAGAGTGTGATTAAAATGCATGCAAATAAGCATTTTTGGTCATGATCATGCGTTTAAACCCAATCCAACAGTGTCATATAAGCGCATCTTAATTTCCATTCTTCGCATTGTTTCAAGCGCATGCGGATACTGATCCTACTGTGCATACCAGGTGAGTGAAATCTGCACGAAACCGGTCGTGGGGTGTGCTTGATGGAGATGCATGGAAATGACAAGCTTTGTTCATAGATATCGAGTAAAGATTTTTCAGAACTTTTGAAGATAAAATTTCTGTGCTCTAAGTTTCATGAAAGTTATTAGCTGAGATATTTTAGCGGCGAAAAATATTTGATATTTTATCGATTTTAAATATATTAAATTGGTGACGAAATTTATAGTAGAAATCCCGGATACCATAAGCAAACCGGGTTGCATAATTTCAGTTACTGAAAGTTGAGTCAAAAACAACAACCCCACGAAAATCATTTCAACTATTCTTCAATATTTTTCCTCCGGAAATATATATGAATTATTTGTAAATCACTAGTTTTAGCTAAAACTATAACATTATCTCTTACGATAATATTTCACACGGTCAACAGTAGAAAACGATATTATTATTTTTGTTATTGTTATTATTATTACAAACTTTTCCGATAAAATCTGTATATTAGGTAGAAAATAATTTTATTTGGTGAAATAGATCGCATTCATGCTAAAACGCTTCCTATATAGTTTCATTTCGTTTGAACAAGTAGTGTTTGATTCCGGCTGCAATATATGTGAAAATATCCTCCGTGATTGTGGAGAGGAATAACAATATAATGTACTTTTTTCTTTTTTCTGTCAGAGGAACTAGAAATCTCGAGCCTGGAACTTGTTCATTTGGATTGATTATGTTTGTTTTGCTCCAAATCCGAGTGTTTGTTTACACACCATATGTGTTATCAACGATATATTTGTTCTCTGAGTTATTGTTTATTCAGCATTTTCAGCCACATCAAAAGAACACACGATTTTTAGTGTGAGCGAGCTGCCAACTGGAATGAAACCACTGTCACAAATTAAGTCAATCCATAGTGATCATTTCGCTAAGCTGCAGAACAGGCAACTTGCTGAAACCGAAATATTAGATAATCTGAGGTAAGCCTTGTTTCGATCAATTCACTGGTAAGCTTTCAGTAAGAGTTGCATGAAATGAACTGTCTTAAGAAAGAGATGTGGGGACTCCTTATATATAAATACGTTCTCAATTGACTTAAAATTTTATTTTGTTTCATGTTTGTAGAATAAATTTGTACTATACAGCATGTGAAAATTGAAGACCTGTTTTCACGTAGTACTGATGATATGAAAGGGTCATGACATAAATTACTTCTGATTTTATTTCGCTTCACATGTGAAGTATAAATTAGGAACTGCAAGGATTTGACATGTCTACTGGCTATTCTTAGCTTTAATACTTATAAAGTCCAAGTAATTGATTGGAATATGTTTGGGACCGATAGTGCATGCATAATGGAAAGAGATTTGTGTGCAATTGGTGATAGCAGTTTTGGTAACGGTTCACTTGTGGCACGGAAGCTTCGTCAGACCAAGGATTATAGTCAGAACAGGGAACAATACTAAGTAGTAGTCGCCCCCCACCACTGATCTGATCTTACCGCTAAGCAGCTTATAGTAAGTTAATTGTTTTGAGTTGCGCGATAGCTACAAAAAATTACCGTCGTAATCATTTCTTTTTGAAAAACTGCACCCCATTCCATGAGATATTGCTCCTTTCGCTTTGGTTACTTTGTCTCAATAATCCTTGTGATCATTTTCCGTTGAGAAGGTAAAACCTTTCGTAAATCTCAACAGTGATTTCAGGCAGCCTTCTCCAAAACGCTAATGGTTAATTAATCGCTATTTAGACCAAAATGTTTCAGTATTTCGTTACGACATTCTGCATGGTTCGGTGGCTGATTCCTAAACGCATCTTTATAATCGTTGTGCATTTACCTTTGTTAAAATTTATTTATTCACGGTTCGCTCGTTACAATTCGATTATTATTCATTAAATATTTTACCTATATTTCATGTGGATAACAGAATGTGTGGAAGATCATGTCACCTTGCTTCGCTGTGTGAAGGGTGATCTCCAAGCTAGGGAAGAGCAGATAATGCTCATATCTGCAGAGCGTAGGCCATCGCGTCAGCGTATGAATGCGCTGATCAGCCGAGTACCGCATGTCGCCTGAAATGCCAAGAGAGATTGTTCTTCGCGATTTAGACTGGTTGGTTATTTGAAACGCAGCGGTGCGTAGAATCTTGTCCACATTATCAGAACGAGGCTAACAATAACCCTCGCATGATAGTTGAGAAACTAGAAAATTAAAAACAATCTTGTCGATAAAATAGCTCTGATAAAACTTGTTTTCTTGATTCTCGTCAAGGAAATGCAACTGCTAGTCTAGAATGTTAGAACTCTTCGGTTGAATGTGTGTATTCATTGACCACCTACCTTTTTCGATCGATCTCGATGATGGATGTACATCACAAGCGCGTGCCGTTTTCATGGTCAGCAGCGTTTCAGCCGTCCGAGATCGGTAACTGGAGGTACAATATATGAATACGTAGCCTGTTGATGAGACGTCGTGCTTCATATTAACTGGTGCACTTCTTAGACATAATACTCAATAATCAGGCATAAACGTGGCGTCAAAATAGATTTTGATTTCTGGGTTATCAAACAAACGACTTGAGTGGGAATGGAGCCTATGTGGAACAGATCTATATTTTTGGTTTCCGCTTTAGTGGTTTCACCAGTCCGGAATGGAATCATCAATTAGACGGCGATAAGCAAGCGATAAGCGAAATCGAATCAATTAGTTGTACGTGTTCGCATCTGTTCAGTCAATGATGAGTCATGGTAAAAATAAACTTGTAAACTTTGTAATCTCAATAATCTACATCGGTCTACGAATTGAGTAATTTTAATCCTCGTGCCTTACTCAGATATTACTGTAAGCAGCGAGCGGTAATCGAGCGCGACTATGCCCAAAACCTTCAAAAACTTGTCAACAGCCTCCTCTCCAAAAAGGAATACACCCAATCCCTCTCATTGTCAGGAGATGCGTAAGTCTGTCGCATTGTATAATCTGTTTGCAGATCCCATGAACTTAATGCGTTCAGTGTGTGGCATCAATTGTTAGAAGCATGTGACTTCGTCGCGGTTTCCCATCTTCGATTGGCAGAGAACCATCAGAGGATACAAAAGGAGTTGAAACCACTAAAACTCCAGCGACTCGTTGTGAGCAAACGTATTTTTGAACAACTGAAATTGTTACAGGTGAGTTAACAATTGCTGTGCTTGTTCTGACTTTACTCAATCGAATAAATAAAGTTAATTACACTACATGCTAGAATTACCTATTAAATTATTATTCAAATTTGATTCCCGACACCACAATCTTTCTGTTTCTATGCCAGTGCTGCTTAAATGATATTGAGTAGATTTGACTTCGGAATATAATCCCAATTCAATGAAATTAGTGAATACTTGATTGCCACAAAATCAGTATACAGTGGAACCCGGGTACAACGAATCTCTGGGGGGAGAGTTAAATGTTCGTTAAAAGCGGAATTCGTCGTAATTAAAACGCATTGTCAGACATGTGATTTTGCAGCTGTTTTTCTGTACACGTGTAAACAAGTGAAGAATGTCTTACCTTTGTGTGTTTCTGCATGCGTGTAATCCATTTGATGATTAGATGATGCCACCAGCACACAGACCACAACATTTAATCCAAGTTCATATTAATAATAGTAAATTTATTCTAAAACGAAGTAGAAAAACATCTTGCACACACACTGACAGTCCAATCTCACGCTTTAATGAAGTAGCTGGCGATGCTCTTTTGTTTAATTTTTTACTTCGCCACCGCCTTGATCTCTCTCTCCACAAATTCAAGTTCTCTTTCAACGTCTCTTCCTTCTATCCTAAGCATCTCCAGCAGAGATCAAGAGCACTCTTGGCATCTTTCACAGACGGAGCTACCAGTCACAGAGAATTCACGTGATTTTCTTGTGCGTGCGTTCGAGCGAGTCAGTTAGCACATTGTAGACTAGGCTGCCTGTGTCTCGCGAAGCTGTGTCAGTTCTATTCTTATCGCACTGCAGGCCACTCTTGACGGGGTGTTGTGTGTTAAAGGAAAGACAAAGCCAGTTCGTTGTATGTATGAACTTTATTAAACAAACATAGCTGTCGGGAACGTGTACAGTGTTCGTAAAATGCGAGATTCGTAACGAACAGATTCGTTGTACGAATGTTTTAAATAGGCTTACAAAGAAGGAATTTATTTGGGAAATCATGGAATATTCGTTGTAAACGAGTTCGTTGTAGGTGGGTTCCACTGTATTTGGCATGCGTTTCGATGCGCGCAACATTTTTTGCCTAACCAGATGCTTGAGTGGAATTAGCCGTGTCGATTCCCAAGGATTTACAGTTATAACGTACAATTAGTCTGAATTTATTATTTCTATCATTTTTCCATGCAGTGACGTTTCAAGTTTCATTGGATTGCTGATACTGCTAGCTGAAACTATTTGAATGTGTGTCAGTAAGAATAAATTGTAATTTACTTTTTACTTCAATTCCAATTATCTAAATTTCAATTCTATGATTCGGGATCAAACACGATATACACTTGTTGTATAAAGTTGGTATGACCAACCTGTTCAATCACATGAGCCCACGATCACGTAGGTTGGGTTTGAACCAATGACCATAAACAAAAATGCTCATTTGCACGCATTTCCATCCCACACATCCCACGACCGGTTTTGCGCTGTTTGCACTCATCATGTTCCAAGCCTATGCGGATCCTTATCCTACTGTCCCTACCTGATGAGTGCAAGCATCACGAAACCGTTCGTCGGTTGTGTGCGATGGAAATGCATGCAAATGAGCTTTTTGTTCATGATATACACAGCTTGATATATTCTAAAAATTTGCAAAACTCTAGGTTTTTTCTTGAATCTGGAGCACAGTGGAATTTTATATCACTCTAGAACGAAGCAATCAGCATGTAACCATATTTTACTGTTTGAAATGTATTCCTATTAATGCCATCGGTGCCCCAAAAAGGACGCCTACTTCCAGTTTTAGTAAACGGGGGTTGAGAGATTACGTCAGGTCATTGGGGGCTAAAACGCGTTCCCTGTTCGAACGTCTATTACGTTCATGAAGAAAGAAACTTTGTAGTGAATCTGTGAGAGCAGTTTATTGGTAACATCTATTACGTTGTTTACCACCGGCTTCGGGGACACACCATCCAACTCGATCCAACTACATCACTCCCCCATATTTGATATCCACTTGTTGATTGTGTCCGAATTAATCCTCGAGGCTAAGCTTTCAAACGTTAATCTCGTTCACCCACGAATCCTACAGCACAAGAGACCGGCAGTTGGACAGACGAGTTTATTACACATATGATACAACCACTGGGATAATTCGCGCCACAGTTGTTTTCATGATACCGGTCTATATTAATGTTATATTTTACCAGAGCAGAACCTAAGTAATAATTACCAAAATGCTTAACACTGAAAACATTTATGCTGTTGGTCACTATTGACTAACTAAACACAACACTACGCGTAGCAAGAACAAATCAGACCTTTCAGGCAAACAGCTTTACAGTCTCTGACCAAAAGGCAGATTAGGCTGCGGCTTGCGTGTATGTATGCACAGTTTCTAGCGAGACACAATATGGCCGACAAATAGACTAATCAGAATCGAGAATCATAAATTCAAAGGCTTCCAAATGTTATAATGAGTTTTTGAGGAAAATAATAATATTTCCTTAACAATTAATGAGGTCTTTCGATTGAGAGGAAAAAATTGATTTTGGGGGTTCTTTCGTCTATCTTTATCTCGTGTCATTGCATCAAGTCGTATATCTCCGCCAGTGGAACGTAACGGTCTTCCTATTAATGGACCGTGTTATGAAATACCCAACATCGAGTGATTCAGTACCACGTAATGTTTTGTCTCTAATCCATAGCGATAACCGACGATGGTTATACGTATAGCTAACAAACTGATAGTCTAACTAAAGTAATGTGTTGCTCACGTTTCCCACAATTAAATACGCCGACCGGTTTCTGGCTTTTTGCCGTCATTAGGTTTAGACAGTAAGATTACATTCAGCTTGCCTTGTAACAGTGTATGAGTGGTCATTCATCAGCGCCTCGAGTGTTTGACCGAGAATCACTATTTGATTTTGCGTGGATCGTGGCTCGTTGTACGAAAAATATTAAATTGTGGGTTTAAAGTATAACTTTGTTTATCACTTTTCCACTGTTTCAAGGCTCACTGAACCTAATCTCACTGTCTCCATATGATGACAGCAAACAACCAGAAACCGGTTGTGGTATGTAAGTGCGGTGGAGGTGAGCAACACATAACTTCGTTCATCCATCAGCATCACTAGTGCTAGACTTGGGATCACTATATGATTCTGTGTTTGTACATCGTGGCTCGTTTTACGAACAGTTGCTTCAAAGTCTAACTTTTATAGTCAGACTCCTGTTTTCTGATTATATTCGGGGACTAAAAGGCAGCAACGTGTATAAAAAATTGGCCTACAGCGATGGGAAACCTTTTGATCCGATTTCATGTTAATTTTCAGAGCGATATTGCTGCTTGTGTTCAAGAAATGGCCAAATCGCACAAAGTGTATGTGGAAGAGGAGAAACAGGCCAGGGATACCAGAACCAAAGCCATGGCCGCTGAGGAAAAGTGAGCATAAATAGCATTATTTCTGTGTTAGATTGTTTTGCGTGTGGGGCAAAAGAGTGGATAAGAATTTAAATGAAAATGGACGATAAATTAATGTTTACAAGTGATCGAACATGGAGTACGCCGCAGTTCAAACATATTCATTTCGACGAGCCTCAGTATTAAAATAACTTGGTAGATTATTCATATCTAGCCGTGGGAAAATTTACTAGTCCATGAGTTTAACCGTACATTACAGTTGCATTTGTGAAATATTAGTATTTTAAAGGCTACATAATTTGTCCAACTGACTCCACTTGGTGGTTGACAATGGGAAATGATTTTGCAGATAAGTCGAAATCTGGTCAGATGATACCGATTCAATGAGAAGAAGAAGAAGGAGAAAATGACTTTATTCGTGTACATGAATTTTCAGTAATTAAATTAATTTCTCCCCGAAGCTGAGAAAAAGTGAAATGTTTAAAATCACACAATCCTGATCCAGGCAAAGTGTCGCACAATAAATATTGTGCGTGGGACAAAATGCTGTCACGTTGCCCAGATCTAGACAGACTTGCAAATGAAATTAGAAAATAAAGTTGGAAAGTTGACGAGGGGATCTCAACATCAGTTATCAATTGGTCTAGCCCCTCTTCAACTCTGAAACAGCCATCGATTGATTAGCCATGTACCGTGCCAGGCAAGGAACAAAAGTGTTTCTGAATTTATTAGTTTTTGAATAGGGAAAAAACATTAGATTCGGGTGGAGTAAAAAGATTTGCGGGCAACGATGGTCTTGTTCAGTGGATGTGGACTATCAGAAGAAATGTTTTTGATCAATCTGTTTAATTCACGGAAGTGACGATCGACAATAGTGTCTCGAATGAAATCTGCGGAGCCACAGTTTAATCTTGAAATAACCTTAATACCTCATCTGATCAGCAGAAAATATTTTCCTGGAGGCTGAGAGATGTGGAACGATGCATAAAAAAATAAAAATAGTTGAATTACATTGGGTGGGATGGAGAGAGAACTGAGGAGAAGAGCATAGAATGACAACCGGTGAACTTTCAGCAATTGTGTTGTCATATGATTGGTCCAGCTAAGGCCAAGATATTTGAAGCTACTACATCTTTCACATACCGAACCATTAAATGAAACACGAGGAATGTTTTGATGCACAGCTAAACATGACTGTTCAGTCATGTTCGAAAATACGATGTCGTTACATATTTTGGTATTCAAAGATAACCTAGGTGTGGCTGACCATTGACCAATGCTTGTAATCATTGATTTTAAAGCATGCTGTTCGTTTCGACCTTTGTGGTTCAATGCAACGGCAATTGGAATTATTGAGGTCACCAACAAGTGGAAGCAAATTATATTTGAAATGGAGTAAGTATTATGAGGATTTCATCAGTAAATGCATGAAAAGTGTCAGATTGATAATTGTGGATGGCATAAGTATTTATCAAAATGATGGATTAACATTGGAAGGATGACGTGGTTTACACTCGACGGCGAGGTAAGATATATCAGACTTATCAAAAGTTAAAATCTGTTTGATATAAGAACGCCAGTCGCTTCGAATGCAACTAATAACACCGCCACCACGATTTCTCAAAGGACAAGTCCGGTCAAGTCGAAAGCAGCAGAAACCCTCAATAGAAACCAACTCATTGTCGATTGCAGAATTAACCCGGATTTCTAGAAACAGAGACGCCGGTATATAGTGAACTTTTTGAAGTGAGCAGTTGTGAAATTTCAGCATACTTGGACCATAAGCAACGTATATTAGAGGATAAAATACAAGGCAGGGGTGCACTCGGTTAGAGCAGTTTTTGGGTAACGTTTCACTTCTGACACAGAAGCTTCGTCAGAACAAGGGTGATAGTCAGGACAGGGAACAGGATTAAGTAGTAGTCATCCCCCATCACTGATTTCACCTTACCGCTAAACAGCCTATAGTACGCCTATGGTGTGTCACGTGTCGTGGGAATGACCAGGATCAGTAATCGATTTTCCTCCTAGTGTGTATCTGCGTCAATTTAATACAAGTGAACACGGTCAAGTTCAACAAGATTATACTTGAATGTGAGCAACACATTACTTTCGTCAAGGTCAGTTGACACAGCGGCCCACATGCGTAAAAGTATATAACTAACGGGGCTAAGATTAAGCTATTTTTCTTTGCATTATGAATACACGATCGGTCCCAAACATATTCCCGTCGACAATGGAAGGGGTATTCGATAAATAGCCTGACGTCGGAGAAGGGCGACTTGCCAACCTACACGATGTTTCGTTTTCGATTTCAGTGATTGCTTCAATATATGATTCAGTTTTTGCCGGATAACGTGGTCGAACTTTTTATTTCAGAATTTTCGCGGTAAAACTCGGTATCTCGTAATTATTTTAAACTCTGCGCGTCAAAAATTGTTCTGCGTTGATACGAAAACATGATGAATTTAGAAACAGATAGCGTTAGAATTTACTGTAAAATGATCACAAATTATTTGGAGAAATTAATGTTGCACACGGCTGATTTGAAGGCCCTGTCATAAATTAAACTAAACTTGGGAATTTTTTGCTGAACTCAAGGTTGCTTGTACTAATGTAAGCGGTGAGGGAATAACGTCAGTTTAATCAAGGTCAAGTCGTGTTCCCTGTCCTAACCTTCATTACGCTGTTTGTACAAGCTTCACGTCGCTCGATCCCACATTAACTCACATCAACCCCCGCGATACACACGCTTGACGACACTGTCCTGATTCATCCCTGCAGTCAACGATTCCAACACTTATCCCTTTCACCCACGAATCCTATAACACAAGAGAAAGCAAATTGGTCAAACGCACACGACAAAGAACGAAACACACCAATTGTATTAAATAAATCATGTAGCCAAAACACTGACCTGAAACATGTTTGTCACTGCGATCTGATTGGTCAATCGATTTCGTGCCACCAAGTACGCTTCAAGCCCACACTACGCAGGACTCGTTGGACCGGCCTTGACGAGTTGCGTATTGTTCAATAGTGGCTGACGTTTTCCATCTCTTCAGGCTTTGAATGATGTTGTTGCTCAAACAATTCTCATGCAATCGTTCCGGAACCTGAATTTTTACGGGTCGTCGATCTTTTCAGCGCTTCCGGCTTTTGTGTTGTGCCGGCGGGTGGTGTTCTGCCAATCATCCAAGAGCTCGTGATCAGCAATCATCGCTAATGCATGACGTCACACATCTACACTAAGCATATGCATGTGTTGTTGAAGCTTATATTTTTCCACAGGCAATAACTTGTCGCCAGATTTAGATTTAGAATTAATGTGCTTGATCAGATGAAATTAATCTGCTGGCAGACAGTTGAGTCGATCACGATTATTTCAAGTTTCCGAAACAATTACAACCCTTGATAAACTGAACGATTATATCGACAAAAATTGTTTTTATCAGCACGAAAATCTTTTGTGTCGTTAATTCACTATATTTTCGCCCCAATGAGACACAAGGTCCAAGCAGAAATCTGGCCGGTTTGCAACACGTAGAGAGAATCTGACCTTCCGTTCCAATAAAACGAAACATCTACAATAATCGAAATTCTATTTTTATAGCATTACGTCTCCTGAGCCAAGTATAATAAAAGCATTGAATTTCGTTAGACCGTTGGAAAACATTGCTACTCTTAACAGTTTTATTTCACTGAGACATATACGCTATCCGTTCCCTATGTAACTTTTATAAAGATGTATTACGAGGTGCTGCTGGATTTAGATATCAAAAATGCACCGTCAGAGATCATTCATCGCTAATTAATTGATTTATCACTTGAACCTAAACATGAGTCACTTATCAAATGATAATTCATTAAAGGTGGCATACGTTGATAGAGTAATTCATCCGTCCATTTGTGGTGAAAAATAATCAACACGAAAGAAAGAAAATGTTCTTAGACTAATTAACAATTTACCATCTCACAACGTTCTATGAGCAGGGTAAATTTCTTGATGGAAATTTTAGTTTGGGCTTACTTGTCAGGTTTCATACTATATTACGTGACTCATCATTATTTGTTACCAACAGAATCCTCATATTTACAGGATTCGCCGGCGCTCAACTGGCTTGTTTTATTCGATGGCGCAATTGAATCGAAATTATGAAAAGGTTTGTGTTACACGCTCTCGTGCCGGGTTTTTAATAGTTCACTCTGCGTGCTTGCCTCGTTTTAATGCACTATTGTCGCTCTAACAATGTATCGTGATATTTGGTAAACGAAGCATTCTTGTTTCACAGTGTAATCATGACTCGTATTATTGTTATTTCGTTGGCCACCTTTGCTCGATATCGACCATGAATGTACACCAAAAGTGCATGAGATTTTCATGTTCCACAGCGTTTTAAATGACTAAAAACTCCGAGTCGGAAAGACCAATCTCCCCACAGTTCACAGCGATAAGCAGTACTTGAGAGATCGGCATATATACACGCGGTCGGAGCAATATACGTTTAGCAGCCAAGATTCGTATTTGAGCTTTCTTAGCTTAGAGATGGCGCTTTACACAGTGCCCCCGAGGTGATCGGCCAAGAGAAAATTCTAACTAGTAGGGTTAACCTCAAGAGCCTTCATCTATCTTTTATTGCCGTTTTTATACCGAAAGTACGGTCTGTCTAATGATTGACTTCTGAATTTCAATTCCTAATAGAGATGTTTTTGTAATATGACCATTTTCTAGTTTGTAGGCATGATCCAGACAGCGTAGACGGCGATTTCAGAGTACGGCGAACACACCCTGTAGATCAGCTTTAGCAAGCACATCTGCGTTTGTTACTTCACCAATCAACCATACTTTTAAGACGCGAATGATGCTCCGTAAATGGAAAACGTTCGGCTTCTCTTTATGTAGGGTTCACTGCCATACAGTAAAGCATTTAGTACGCAAGCGCTCTATACCATCATTTTGTCCTCAACGTCAGCTTATGATTGCTCCAAACATGAGAATTCAAACGGGATGGCTAAATAATGAACCAAGTTTTTATATTGCTCCCGTTTTTAGGCAACCAACAAAATCGCTATTATTATTCAATCGGCATACTTCAGTAAAGTAACGTGTAATAAATGAAAGTATAATTAAATTCGGTAAAACGAATTTGGGAATTCGATACTAGTTTTACATGGAAACTTGATGAACGGTCCGGAGACAACAAAGATTAATACCATTAAGAATGCTACGACGTTTTTCACATGTTATTTCTGTTGGGGAAAAAGAAAAAAACTAATTTAAATGGTTCCCAACATTTGATGGAAAGATCGTTCAAAGAATATTGTTTGTTATTCGGAACATTAGTTTCCTGTTCGAAACATTTGCTCAGTCTGTCGAGATCGAATGTTACGCAGTTTTAGTTTACTATTCGAGTCGAATCACCGGCACCAATTCAAGTTTTCCTCGTGTATCAAGACAATTTGAATCGAGCAATAACAGAGTTGAAATTAGAAGCTATAATTTTTTTATAATACGAGGGGATAATTACAGATAATTCTCGCTTACGGAACTGGCTGGACCCGAGGCATTTAGTTATAAACTCTGGAATTAAGTTGCTCTATCCGCACATACCAATTGATGACCGTGGGAATCAGTTCATCAACAGGATCTTAATCGTGACTTAAGGTTGTGATATTGCATCCATTATAGTCCATATAGTTCAATAATTTTTTTATTTATCACCTGATATTTTGAATAAATTTTCGAACAAACACATGGTGAATCGATATTCGAAAAACCTATGGTTTCGCTGATTTAATTACTTGATTGAATTTGAGCCTATTAGGTGTTTTGTTGGTAATGACTCGTGTCGCGTTGGTCTGGTATGTGTCAGCCCATAGGATCCTCAACCTGGTATAGTCGTCTTACAAAAAATGCTGGTTTCGCGAATTCTTCAATTTAGTTAGCACATATTTATTGAGCTACAAGCTTTTATTGCTCTTGTGCTTGCAACACTGATGCAGTAAAAGCAGTGAGAAATTTAAGTAATCTGATTTAATTCGTGCTTATTTGCTTTGTTATCCACAGCTTGTTGTTAGACGGCAGGCTTACGATGCTCGGTCAATCACCGCAAGGAACGAATACCTCTTCCAGCTGACAGCCATCAATGCCCATCTCCATCATTATTTCAATCAAGATATACCATACATTGTCAAGGTTTGTGCATCAATATTTTACCCGTGTTCATCTTCAACCGACCGTTGTAAATAATTCGGTGTTTGTACTCAAATTCAGACAATCGATGGAGAGCTATACGACAAATTAAGTGACACGTTCTCAACATTGTGTGAACATGAAGCGGAAATGTGCTCATCTTGTCAGGAAAAGTTGCAACGAATCTCGAAGGAAGCTTCCAAGGTTAGTATTAACCGTTGAGAGTTGAACTGCCTTTCATACTATCCATTATAAGACCGTTGCTCATTTTGAGTTGGCGACAAATTACAACATTGTTGATATTAATTCTGACTGTGTCTGGCGAGAGGCGCTGGGTCTTTTCCACAAAATGTAATATGGTTGTATTTCCAACATTATACTCTATAATGAGTTGAAATTAGGGATTCGACCATTGGGCGGGCAGCACTTGCTGTACAGAGACGTTTGGAAAAGCGATATGAACGCTCATGATATTGATCCTACGAGTTGGGAAGAACTTCCTCTTGACCGCTTAATTTGGAGGCATTGTGTAAGGCGTCAACTCCAAACTGAGGAAGAGCCGATACTCCTCTTGGCTGCGGTCATCGAGAAATTACCGCCGGTCGTTTATGTACTGTCTATCGCTGTGAAGGCTGCGGGAGAGATTATTTCTCCCGTATCGGACTTTCAGTAATCTTGAACGCTTGGAAGCACGAAAACCTCATGCGTTTGTGATGGTGAACATCAACCCAATAAAAACAAAGAATATGTCGGTAAGCTCACGAAAGTTGTGCGACATCAAGAGAAGTATTTCGCACGCAAGCGATCTGCTGAGATTTCATTTTCTTGCTCATCAACGCCAAATCAACGAAATCGGATTCACGGTCCCCACCTCGTAAGAGAAACAGTTCGTGTTTAGGATACGAGGGACGATATATCTAGTCATTCATAAACGTTTTAATGATCGACCTGAAACGATCTCTATTTTTCATTTTGCATAATATCCTATGTTTTAACTTGAGGTTAAAAGTGTTGACAAGGTCAATTGTTGCGAATCATCCATTGACCGTACCGTGTTGCTCGCAACCCCCAGAATCCAATACTTTCCATCCATCCACTGATTTAAGATTTACTTCATTAAATGAGAGCAAACAGTCCAAAATCGGTAATTTAGTGTAATCACGTGGATGTGAACAATATCAAAATACAAAAACTACAATAACAACTATATTTGATCTGCAGTACTATTTTTCAAGTTTCCACGTCAGTGAGTAAACATTTCTCTAGGCTAGCTGCTCTTCCAAGTGCGTGATAATGTGACATTTCGTTGTGTCCACCATGACTTTCGATCACGCAATGCTGCAGTATGCGACAAAATCCATTCTCAGAACGTTTTCTGTCCGCATCGGAAACGAGCGCACATCACGACTTTTGTTTAGTTGTCACACAATTCACACACCACCATATCGACATACAATGCCGCTGTTTATCAAACGTGATCGAACCACACTCATACTAGCACAAGGAGAACAATGTGTAAATGAAGGGGATGTGAACACCACAATATATTAATATTAGAACTTTGTTTGGTATTCACGAACATTTCCTTCAATTTTGTTGTCACTGACAAATTGGTGGTAAATTTAGTGCTTGTTGATTTGTTATGGTCCAGAATACGAATCCTCGAAGCGTATTTATCTGATAAAAATTATCATCAGTCTAACATATGAGGATCTCGAAACAGCTCCATGGGTTTCGAGTCCATGATGGGTTTCGGGATTAACTATTTCTCTTCGCTTGTTTTATCTGCTTTTATTCTAGTTGACAAACGTCAAGCGAACCTTAAATACGTTATATATCACTATCATCCGCTATGAATATAATGGACAATTCTATACTTTGTAAATTAATTGTGAAATATTTATTTGTTGAGACTAAGAAGGAATAGATTGCAGTGTGGTCAACAATAAACCCTCACCGACGGATCCAAGTTATTCTTGATTCCAATAGTATGATTCCAAATATCGCTTTCAAATATGGACTTGTTGGATAAAAAGGAATCTCAGTTGAAGTGTTTTCCTCCAAAGGACGGACACCAAGCCTTATGGCTACGATTTGTGATCGGTAATTGCCTCTACTATAACGGGTGGAAGCTAGATAAGATTTTACCAAGTCAATCGAAACCAAATCACGTTCCCTGGTGTAACGCGTATTGCGTTGTATGCACCGACTTCAAGTAACTCTATCCAACAGTAACCACGCCAGCCAACTGTGATTCACACAGTTTATTCATAAAGTAATCCTGTGGTGTTGTAAAGTATTAACTTTTTAACCATAAATCCTTGAATCATCGATTGACTCTCGATTCATCCCTGAGATCAACCCGTACGTATGTTGAAAGATGTTCGAGAAGTCAAATTTATTTTCATAAAAATTCGTACATTTTGATAGCTTATATTCTTAACTGTTCTCGGTTGTGGAACATAGATCACACCAACACCGTACAAATGCCGCCGATCAAACGCATACTGCCTATCGCTTCGGTGAGGTTGTTAATCGGGTTGTTTAATCACTTGAAACGCTTCTATTCGTGATAGCTATCGAAGCACACATTCTCTCACTAATTTTTTACATTTACTATTCACCATTCGAAACCAGCTCAGTCGAACCGATGCGTGGAAGAAGTTTCTCGAATCATCCAGTTCCTTTGAAAAAACCGTGCAATATCCTTTTGAACCGCTTGCAGGAGACGATGTAAGTAAACCTTTCACACTTGATTGATCACTCAGTCACAAATCTTGTTTGTCAAGAATATATTTATAAGCAAGACGGAAACCAACCACATCCAAATATAGGTTGGTAAATAGGAGGATTAAACAGTCAAGAAAAAAATGGATGGCTATAATTTATATGTGTAAAACGTTTGCGTAAAGCTTTAGATTGATTATTCAGGCAACACATGTTTTGAGTCGTGTGAGGTAACATAATTACTTATGTCAATCTTACCAACAGTGGCCAAGGTTAATACGTAACTCTTTCAAGCCAATGTTTATTATTTCCGAATATAAAAACATTCATTATAGTACCAGAACACGTGATAGAAGATATCTCATCAATACAGATAGCACCAACTTTGAATAACGTAAGTACCCTTTATGATACTGCGAGCTGTAATGTTTCGTGATTTCCAGTCAACCATATTGCGGTCACCCGACGTAAAGGAGGCCAGTCTTGAACAGATTGCACGAAAGCTTGCGCGGTATGCAGTTGTACGTGAACGACGCATCCGGTCGTATGAGTCTGAATTGACAGGTCTACGAACGAGTCCGGGCTCGAAGCAACACGAAGTACGGAATTCTGAGGTGATTCTGATATTTTCATGATAATCGCTACTCTTTGATAAATAGCGCATGGATTTTGCTTGATGTTTCAAAGAAAGTATACGCCATTGTTCCCTTTGCCTAACATTTCCATTATTGTGGTAAAATTTAGTTACGAATGTTTGGATATCGCGATTTCGGATTAGCTAACCTCATTTGACTCATGATTCATATGTCTGGAATCAATGCAAAATAGTAGATAACGTTTGATGTTTGAAACCACTCTTTGGTTGAGACTGACACAAACAAACTCTTCAAACATACCAACACACTTGCGAATGTGGTTGTGCTCGCACAATTATTTGCACGAATAAAAATCACACAATTCCGAGTAAATTTATACTTTCATGTTGATTTTGACATAAATGTTGGTTGTTTAAATGTGCATAATTATAAGGCTTAAATCAACCTAGGCTTTCATGTCTTTTGACGAATCCTCATTCATCCCCAGATTGCTGTATTTTAATAACCTGCAGCAGTTCTTACGGAACTTCGCATTATAGAATATTGCGATCATCTTTTAAGCAGGCCAATTTTTAAACACCTTATCTAATGAATTTCTATTTCCGTCGTTAAATCCAGGCATTTGATATTCCCATAGTTTTGGATTTAACGTGATATTTTCCCTTTCATGCTCTCAACGTTGCGTCAAACAATTGCTTGTTGGCCTAAATTTTGATGTTAAACGCACGTGTTTACCTCGATTCCCCTTTTGTTACCCCCATGGATTGTACCGTCCGCCGAGCTAGATTCCTGAAAACAATGAGGACCTTTTGTCGTTGAATCAAGAATACATCGAAAACAAACTGGAAGAAGTCCATTTCGCCATTCGCCGTGAAGAGGTATGTTGTGCTCAGACACGAGTGCTGCGTCGAGGAATTAATCCATCAAATCTTGTATCATAATGGAAATTGACATGGAGTGTCTGACCTTAGACCAGATTTGAACAATCGTTTGAGTATTAATACGAATTTGAAAACAAATTATTGAATGTAAATCAAATTGATCGGATCGTATCATTCACCACAAGACATTGCACTGCAAATGGGCACACTTATCAATTGAGATTGTCCAGCGATCAAAAATCACGCGTTTCACAGTTGGTAAAGATTCTTAACTTGTATTCAAGATGCATCAGTTTGTAGATAAACATAATATACCTCATAATACAGTGGGATTTAACATTAGAATTTTTACAATCTTCATTGGCTAAACCGTAGTGCAGTTCGAGTAGTGAAATACGGTCCCGTAGGAGCTAGCATCAAAATTAAGCTAACTTGTCAACATGATGTTAAATAAAACTGCTGTTTTGCAAACTTTGCGAATCCATTTAACCAAAAGCTTAACCTTCCGATACGGATCATTTAGTCACCCGCAGTCAATAGGGTAAATACAGTAATCAGTTGATACGAATTTGCGTGAACTGTCTTTTCTCTTGGCATTCATTGTAACTTGTTTACTGCCCAACCTGCATGGGTCTAAAAGCTCTGCTACAAGAATATCACGCTGGATTTGATCAACATTCGCTTCTAAATATAGGATCAACCTATCATACTTGATTCGTGTTTTTCACAAGGCACTCTATCATGAGAAGTGATAATTTGTCTATGGCAATCCGAGCTCTAAAGTTTACATCTCTCCATTCAATGCTCACCTTATTGTATCGTGTTTATGCTAATTCAATGCATATTAGGGGTCACTATATATCATTTGAGTGCTGCAGGATCGAAATTTTTCCCTAAATCTGTACTCCTTTGCTACCAGAACTTTACCAGTGAATTAGAAAAGGTACAATATTACCTAAAGGACTTATTGTAAAATAAATGCAGAACCAATCCAACGTCAAGAACTTACATTCACAAAATTTCGGATCACGTTAGCAACATTTCGTGTAGATTATTTATAAATCTTCCAATTTCGGGTAACATTCCTCTATTTAAAATCTTATGTAATTCCGTTCCATCTTTATTGCATTGAATAATTGTTATTTACACTGATGATTCAATTGTTTTTTGACAGATTGAGCTGATCAAAGTCGAAGCGTGTCTCAATTTGTTGCGGAATTCATCCGGTAGGTTGTTAGAATCCTGCAAAGCATTTTCAATAAGTAGCAGTAAGTAGTAAGTAAGTAATATAATCAATGGGACCCATGACTGGGATGTTTATTAATTATTTTGGGTAAAATTAGAAATAGCTCTCATGTAGTTAGTCGTCAAGTTTCGATTTGAATATAGTTAAACTTTATGAGTTTACCAGATCGGTAGGTAGGGAATTCTAAGCAAAACATACACCATCACTATCCTATCAACTCTGCACGGATGTGCAATCGTGCAGCATTTCTGTGCTGTACGGCTAACATCGTGCTAAATTGATTGGCCAACGGTAGTGAGCTGCATGCTGAAACACGCTAGAGTCTCACTACCATCTTTATTTCTATTTCCCCCATATCTGTCTAGTCCTGGGCAACCTGACAGTATCTTAGCCCACGTGCAGTCTCTGACTGTGCGACACTTTGCCTGGATCAGGCTTGTGCTTTCATACATACATACTATCAACTCTGCATGTTGACAATAATTATCCGATTTCGTTTCTTTCGCTAAAGTTGAAAGCGATAGAATTTCCCAGCTTAGTTGCTTGTCTCATTCTCAGCATTTGCATTCCACAGAAAACATTAAACTTGAATTGCTTTTAAGCTGTACGGAAACTACGATTACGAGGCATCAAAGTTTCAGTCCCAATGAATCACAATTAACCACCAAAGCCCGGTAGACCAAACTGCTTGCACTTTAACTAAGGATTACGTAAAAAGCGAAAATTTTCACATGTAAACGGTTGGATACAAATTGTTGCCCATTTGACCGCGGGTATCTCCATCCAATTATACTAAAGCCAAAATTCTTATTGTATCAAGTTGATCCGGTGAGACATTGACACAGTATAGACTAAGGTTGGACTGGTATTCTGATGGTACAAGTAACGAGTAAGCAATTCGATTGGTCATTTGCTATTTTTTAATATTTTAGAGCTTTATGGGGAGAATGAAATTTTGTAATACACAGCTTGTTCAAAATGTTGGTGACGTATCATGTTGCATCGCATTCAAAACTAACTCAAACCAAACTTGAGTCATTCGCAAAGGCACATACGTCACCCATACGAATTTTCAATATTGCCTCAATTCATTTTGCATCAGAGGACAATCGATTTGTAATCCGTTTCACTGTAAGCATTCCAAACTGGACTGTGATTGCTTGCGCTCTGAAAAATTGCTTCTTTAAATGACTAAAGTTATTTGTTGATGTTTGTTCCTGTATTTGAATGTCGTGAATCTACGCGCAGGTTGTATAAATTAAAGTTAAGCTGTGTCGGTCCCGTAGGAGTCAGCAGAAAAACTAAGCTAACTTGTCAACATAATGTTAAATAAAACTGCTGTTTTGCAAAATTTGCGAATCCATTTAACCAAAAGCCTAACCTTCCGATTCGGATCATTTAGTAACTTGTAACTTGTTTACTACTCCCATGGTTATAAAAGTGGGAAGGCACTATGGTCTCTCTAAAAACTTAAACATGAATTGTAAGTTCGTTTGTCAAACTGTATGAACTAAGTAATTTGCAATTCCCATACCTGTCGTTTATCTGCTCACTGAACACAAAAAAGTTATTCAAACGTTTCCATGTAAAAAGTGATGTATTGCTCACATCCCCAAAATTTCCATGTAAATGTGAATATCATAATTGGCCATCATCCAATGTGCTATTATTTGACCACTTTCAAGTCGACGTCAACCTGTACTTGGCCGATGCTCGTCTCGCGATGGACACCACACCCTCCAACGGAACAGACGCCATCTTGACAGACTCTGTGCTCGAGTTCAAATTGAACGCCGACACAAGTAGTGGAAGCGGAGCAAGTGATAAGCTCACCGACACCATTCGACTTACCCCGGAAGCAAGATCGAATAATGTACAGAACAAAGTAAGCAAAGAGGATTGGATTTTGCAATCGATTAGAGCAGATTTTGAGTAACGTTTCGCTACTGACACAGGGAACATGATTTTTTTATCATTTTACCCGCAACCTCGACTTTTGCTTACCGATGGGAAACCCACGGTTAGCTCAGGAGGGTAACAAGTAACTCAAAAAGACCCATATTAGTAGTGTCGTGCATTGACGTGAATCCGATACAGGTGGACATGGTCAGGGTCGATTCACATTGTGGTTTTTCATATGTAACTAATAATACAATCAGTATTAAATTTTATTATTATTAATATATTTACGCATGTTCACAAATTTTCATCAATCAATTTAATGCAACCACACAAAATTAATAAAACAATGATTTTTTCAGGAGATATTACGGAACGATCCCAACTGTCCACCGACTCTTTTAATCCACAATAGCTTTTCATTTATTCACTTCAATTGAAATGGTCTAAAAAGCATACAAATTTATAGAAAACCACAGAATGATAAGGGAACTATGAATAATATAACAAGCAAAAACGGGATCTTGTTGATTGATGAGCAGTTCACGAATCAGGTAAAAATCCAAAGGTCAGAAATTGTTTTCCTTTGCACAGCGGAGTGGCATATGTAGATCCACGTGATCGGGGTGTAGAGTTTTCTTCGATTCACGGGTTAAGGGACAAATTATTTCTTATATTTTTCTTCTCGAATAATGGGCGAGATATTGACGTCTCTAGAGGGAATATTCTGTATGCCGTAAGGCCTTCGTGATTGCGTGCGTACCATCGGGTGAAGCAACATCGTTCAATCTGTCGCATCCAAGGAATTGTCAATCAACAATCATATCTTGAATTAAATCCGCGGAGACATATATCGGTTTAGCAACAACCGTGATACCGCTTTTGATTAGAAGAAAATATATTTTAGAAGACCGGGAATATAATTGGGGATACTTAGAGGGGGCGGGAAACTGTGCAAGTAAAAAAATGATAAGCTTAGCTACGAAGTCGAAAAATTTAGAATGAAAACTGGTGAACCCAAAAATAACACACGAGGTATACTTTGCTTTGGAGTTTGAGATCACTGATCAATCAAGTTAGAAATTACCAATTATTAACATTTTTAGACATTTAAAGATAATCCTAGTGAATCTGACCATCGGCCGATATTGGCAAGCATTGATTCTAAACCAGGATTATTGACGCGAGTACAGTGGTCGATGGCAACGACAGGGTCGACGGTGTATTTATAAATTTTATAACAAAAAAATAAAATGAGAAAGTATTGCACCCCACAGAACACCCAACAATCGACGCG
The DNA here is from genome assembly GCA_013407085.1 of Atriophallophorus winterbourni. Taxonomy (NCBI): domain Eukaryota; kingdom Metazoa; phylum Platyhelminthes; class Trematoda; order Plagiorchiida; family Microphallidae; genus Atriophallophorus; species Atriophallophorus winterbourni. The sequence goes on from JACCGJ010012365.1 coordinate 34,568, forward strand.
TACGAGAATTCTTCGAGGCGTGACGCTCGAAGGGATCACTGATCAACCAAAACCTCAAATTGGCTGCCACATACTGACCAATAAGAAATCGGTTACGAAGGAGGTTAATGAGGAACAACGGGACAAACGCAATGGATGTATAAACGAACTCCGTATAAATACCCGTGAATCACGCTCGCAACCTACTTCCAAAAACGTTTAGATGATGACAAAAACGTCCAAAACAAACATTGCTATCTCGCGAACACCAGTTTTACAATATCCACAACCCGAGATGATCTTCATCGGTTACACACAAAAGTTGCTCGCTATAGACGGTATCATGAGGAAACTAAAATCAACTTAATAAACAAGAGTACATGTTCTAATGCTGATTACGAATTTAAAAAGATTTAGGAGAATAAACACAAGTGTTGTTTCGATCCGTGATTTCCGCTTGTTGGAGTACAGATTTTGTTCAGTTCCTGTTTTGAGTCCGATCAATCTCCGATTACTAAATAAATCCGAAAGGTTATGAAATAAGAGATTTCAACACAAGTGATCGGGTTTAATAATACTGATCCATTGCGCATTTCTGTCATTATTATCCACAGCTCACAGATGATCCGCTGTTACTGTCTGGGTTGGCATCACACGGAGGAGAACTACAAGGTCAGTATATCCCTTGGATGATTTCTCATTAATCAAATTCCACACAAGCGTAATCATATTGTTTTCGAACGTCGAGGTTTTCATGTCATACACACAAGGAAGAGATAAACTAAGATGAGTTATGACCTTAGAAAATTACAGAATGTTGTTAGGTAGGCTATAACAAGCAGCCCAATCAATCAATCAGCCCAGAGTTCATACAAAAACACCAAATTTAAGCACTAGTACAAGCAATAGTTTGCATGCGACACAGCTAATGCCCGTTCCATTATTGCATCTTTGATCGCTTCGTCGTCCGAGATATAATGAAATCTCCTATCAACGCTTTCTTGGGCTGAAATATTAACACGACTGGTCGTACGCAACCACTTTAAAACTCTCCAGGCCATACATTTTTCTTATGGTAGTCGAGCCAACCAGGCCCAACCCTAGTACAACAGTACCTCCTACGCTGGCTTGGTCAGGTGACAAGAAAATGGTCGTATTCCCAAAGATCTACTCCACGGTAAGTTGAAATTAAGAAATGGCCACTGGGCAGGATCGCATTGGCGGTACAATAATGTTGACAAAAGATTCAAGCTCTTGACATTGACCCTACGACTTGAGAAGAACTTGATCTTCACGCTTACTTTGGTTACACGATGTAAAACGTCATACGCAAGCTGAGAAAGAGGAGATACTGCTCTTGCATGTTGATGGTAGATCAACAGGCCTGAGCCCTGTGGTAGATATTGTTTCTCCTGAATCGGATTGTTTATTCGTTCGAAACGCCGTGGAACACGAAGCCATCATGCACTTGTGATATACCTCCATGGTGGACATCGCAAAAATGATGCCAACAACAACAATACGTCGAATGGAATGAGCGACACCTCATAACGTCCTAGGTGATTGGATCAATATTAATGATCTTAATCCTGTTATTGGCCACATTCTGTCGATGCCGAACATGGATGCACATCATATGCACATGAGGTTTGCATGCTGCACAGAGTTTCGAATGACTAAACAGTCAGATTCGGAAGGAACAGCCTCGCAGTGCTCACAGCGATAGGCAGTACGCAGACGAATATTTCTAATTGCACGTTGATGATGTGGTCTACGAGTAGCAGCTGAGAGCATTATCTGCTCCCCTCGTGCTTTCAGGCGACGCTATACACAGTGCCTAACATGTGAGCGGTTAAGGAAACGTTCGTCCCGACTCGTATTGTCAATGTCAAAAGCTTCCATCCCTTTTCCAAAGTTTTGCTTGAGGTTACAAACCAGTACATCCCAAAATCTCTTGTACTACACAATTTCAAACTGCTTCCCTGTTTCGTTAATACATTAATCTTCATTATTTCCACATTGCGAGCAGTATAACCACTGGTCGTTCGCTTAGATTGTGCTTTAAAAAGATCAAACTTTCTTGTGCAATTTTTCCAAATAGAACGTCAACAAACAATGCAAATAAACTGGGAGAGTTCAAGTGACTCGAGTCTAAATTTGACAAAGGGCCACCAACCCGACACACCCAACCACTACAACTCGAAAGACGACTACCAGAATGTGAGTTTCGCACAGATTATTCACGGGAACTTGCGAACTGATCATCGGAACTTGGGAAGTGCAATATCCACTCTCCAGGTTGCGCCCAAGGATACAATGGATTTAGAATTGCTGTGGTCTGACAACGGTCGATTGAGGCAAGCCACTGTCCAGCACGAATTTCGAGCGAAGCACCCAGAGGAGTTGGACATGGTAGTACACGAGACAGTGGTACTTTTGGAAAGTGAAGCCAACAATGGTTGGATCAAGGTAACCAATAGACTGGATTTTGAGTGTATGCTAGAACCAAGCAAGTTCTACCTCGTTAAAAAATTGTTACATTTCATAGGTGCGTAGCTTAATAGACGGAAATGAAGGCATCGTACCGGTTGAGTACCTTCAAATAAATGACCCACCATCACAAGTGGAACGTGTAGATGCGAAAACCAAAGATGAAAACAAAACAAATAAGCCGAATTCTATCCACGAATTTTTCACCAATACCAGCGGGCCTAACGTAAAGGACAAAGTTGACGCCAATTGCGAAAATGTTTCCCGAAATGACGGTATGTGTAGTTAACTATGAACTAATTTGACTATTTACGATTTCTAATGTTCATTCTATATGGAATTGAGTTGGAAATAAGGATTTATCTCTCGACTTTTCGAAAATTGGGCTTAGTACAAAGTCAGAATAAGGTTCGAACATCGCATATCAAATGAGTGGTAAAAACCACAAATGTCTCGTCCTTCTGACGTGATTTTCGAACTTCATATTTGACACATTTCTAAGCTATGGTCTTAAATAAAAACTTACCTTCATGCTATCATTGGAATATTGTAGAATATTGCAAGCAGTCACAGCTGATACACTGCACTTACAAAGGGACTTGACTTGATCGTACATCAAGCTAAATTTAAAGTTGAAAATGAAGATTATGCTAAAAATCGCGGCACAGCCACGCCGCCGGCGTGCAACTGACGACCTACAACCAGGTTCAGACTATCGATGCAAGCGCTGCGGGAGAGATTGTTCCTCCTGAATCGGACTATTTAGTCATTCAAAAAGCTGTAGAACATGAAAATTTATGCGATTGTGATGTACATTCATGGTCGAGATCGACCGAAGGAGGCCAACACAGCCAAAGACACCGTAAGGCGGACTGCTCGGCATATCTAAATCGAGAGAGAAAACTATTCATTCATATAGGTAGGCAAAGAGTATCCTCCTCGTGCACAACCTCTTTCGTTGTGTAGTAATTAAATTTGGGTGGCCAACAAAGCTTAATGTTTTTAGGGAAGAATTACAAAGAGTATGAAATGTTTATTCTTATTGAACTGCCCGATAGATCACACTTTGAATTACTTGGTCGATAACCAGGTAGTCGAATTAAAACGATAGAGTTAGAGCACAGACATTCAGTCATCACAATCAACTGTCTAAAGTTAACCAAGAGCATCAACGAGCAGGCAACCTACAACTTACTCAAAAAATGTTGATGTGTATTCATTTTTTCAAACTAGAATCAAAGTCTGGTGCAGCGGGTTCGGAGAAACTCATTTCTACCCCCGGGACTATTGTTCACACATTGATCGAATTCCAAGGAACCAATCCGGATGAACTACAGTTCAAAGCAGGTCAAATTATCCGTATACTTGGAAAAGCTCCCGCTCCCACGCAGCTCCCCACGCACGAAAATTTGCCAATGGATGCGAGTTACACGAGCCGTACTGGTAGTCTGACGGTAGATGACGGCTGGGTGGAAGGTGAACTATTGGTTCCAGCACAAGCATCTACGTCGGCAAACCACAAGTACCTGCGCGTTAAAGGCGCATTTCCGTCGATGTTGGTGGAGCCTGTTTCGAAAGAAGAAGCCAAGGTTTGGCTGAAAATATGGGCTTGTTCACCTGTCCAGCAAGCTACAACTTGTGAGTTTGTTTCATTCCAAAATTTGAAATCTTTTAAAAAATTATATCGAAAATTTTTCACCAGTCATACTTGTTATAACAATGTAAATGTGTAAGTGCGAGTGTTAACAAACGCAATACAATATGGACAATTAGTGCTAACTGAGATAGAAAATGCGCCCACACAACCACGCTATACATAAGTGCCACATGAGTGTACCACGATATTTCGCAAATCGCGAAATTTCAGTGCGACAAATATTCAAATCTTTGCTTGTCTCTAACGCAGACGAAATTTATGGCGCACAGATATAAGGACGGGACCAAGCACAGTGCTATGCGGACAAATTAGTTTCAGGTATATCAAATTCACGTGAAGTGCAATATAAGGCTAACACAATACACAATAAATTTAAAATTTAGCAGGCTGAGATGTTGTAATGATAAACTACTTAATTACAAAAGAATATAAATAGATACAGATCATGAAACAGATGAATAGCTTCTTCCTTGTTTTCCACGTCTTGAAGAAGCAGTTGGCGTCCACTAGTATAAAGTAATTGAATCTACTACAGAATGAGAATGCCAGATGAATAATCTCACAATGGAATGCCACATCAAGCACGGAGAAGGCGAAGCACGGGAAATTAAAATATATTATTTTGACTTTGATACGGTATTTGCGAAGCAAATACATAAGTGTTATACACGGAAAAGAATACACAAAGTAGTATCAAAAATAGAAAAAAATAAAAAGTACAATAAGTACGCTACAGTTTTATCGGCAATTTAAACATATCATTTTCAATTAGATGATACAATCAAACAAACGTCTGTTATGAAAGTTTTGAAAGAGGATCATGCAAAACCCCTGGGACAACAAACACTAGGTCTTCCAAGTGACCACAATCATCGATCTACTTCCGTTATAAGTCAGTCCGGGAGGGACAGCTCCGTTCAACGGCATGCATCCAACCATCGAAGGAATTCTACAAAGGTCGCTTTGAGTGTGCCGAATTCGTTGCTGCAACGCGCCTGTCTGACGCGTTCAGATGAAGACGTAAGTTCACGAAATGTTTTAGTTCGGTCTGCCAAATCGTATTTATCCGGTAAAGATTAAATGATTATTATAGGCTTTAACCGAGGTGGTTGCTTCATTCGAAAAGACCATTTTATCAGTCCTCCATAGCAAATGCAAATGCCGTATACAGATCGACTGAATTAGGTCAACCACGACATCGTTAAATCAAGGTTACATCGGAAAACGTGTGAATAATATTGTTGGTTAACAGCACGGCTTTAGTTATTGGTTGGTTTTCTGGAGCGTAGGTTTCACTTCAAAATTATTATCTTCCGATATATAACCTTGGACAATTACAGTAAACAGCGGTTTCGCCATTCAAACTTTGGTCCCTTAGACACAGGAAAAAGTGTTTGTTGACATTATAGTATTACTCTTGGAACTTCAGTACTTTTGCTGTTATAATAAATGAAAAACCGTCATAGACGAAACACCGCTTGACTCAGTATGACTGTGGTTTCGTTTTCGAACACCGTGATCATCATAATACCAAGGTCATTGGGCAATGGATCGTATCGCTACACATAATCACTGGTGAAAACTGTCAACTTGGTTTACAACACTGGTCGTCATGCACAATGCCGTCTCAAGATTTGATGCTGCTCCAGGTTACCATATTTTTCCTTAATGATGGGGATCACAGTTAACGATATCAATTGTAAGGGTGGCAAGACTACGAAGCGTTCTTGACAGTGAACTCGGCTGTAATCAGAACAGCACGTCTCCCTGGTTGAAATCAGATTTCGTAGTGGCTACGCCGTCCTAGATATGGCTCAGAACCGTGAATAGTGGTGGTTTTGATTAGGCACCTTCTCGGATTGTTGGATGAATCGTTTATTATGTCAAATGTAGTGATTAGGAATGCGTTATTGTATCAGGCGGGGGAGCCGGATTTGATTACGTACTGTCATTCGCGAACAAGTCGAGTTCATAAGCACTGGTTTCTAAATTACGGAAAAGCTTGGACACAACTTCTCACTCTCAAACGTCACCACAATTTTGAGAACGCGCAATGTTTTTGTGCAAGTTTAGCTGTGGCGTATCGATTCCATGGGTTGACGCGAGAAAGATTTGAGATTTTCTGAAGCCTCGGGTATGCGCATGCGATTCTTGTCCATGGTTCTGGGGACCACAATGGATAAAAACAAAAATGAGAAATAAGATATTGGTCAATCATAATTCGAAGGCATTTCCCAAAGCATAACTTAAATGAAGCTTTAAATCTGAAGGCGTATAAGGCAATTAAAATAATCTTTTCAATTGTTTGCCCTTTCTCAGATTCCAATTGTTGAATTGTGACAAGGAATCAAAGGAAATGTTCCCATATTTCTTCGTTCAACAACGCAAAAATAGCATTATATTTCAAATTATTTGATAACCTATTGTGCAATATATACATATTTGATGTGCCTACCTCGTTAATCTAATTGGTGTTGGGGATTTACAGTTGTGAGATCGAACACTGATGTCCTACAGCCATCAGTGTTCGCTTCACGATGTCCAAAAGCACGAACTCATGCTGCTCACCGAAATGCTGGAAAATATCGCGTGTAGTGACAATCATAGTAGCCCGTCTGCGCATGTGCGACATATTTAATATATTATATATATATATATATATATATATCTATGGATTCGCAGAGTAATTTTTGAGCATACGGGAGCATCCTCGATGTTAGTTTCCGTATAAGGTCCATTTTTGTTTTGGTTTTAAACAATTTGAGTCCGTTATTGAGAAATCAGCTTTCGATTCAATGTGAGCAAATACTGATGTGTGAATAATAGTGAATCCATTATTCAGAAGCGAATGCTAATGGAGTGTGGAAACACAACCAGAAGCCTTTGACGACTCTGAAATCACAAGCCTGCAACAAGACAAATTATATGCCCATGGGCTGTGATACTGAGATTGCTTAGGCAAACACAATATGTAACCAATAATACGGCACATGACGACATATAAGGAACCAAAACACGTTTAAAATCAAACCAGCTTAAAACTTTTAATGAAACGGGTCAATTTGGAAATACATAGAGGTACATGAGCTCACTCATTGTCGAACATGAGTGCACATGACATGCGCAAGATGTTCACATGAGCCACAGCGCTTCACACGACCAAATTCTCCAATTCGATAAGAACAATCTCCGTCGCAGTGATAGGCAGAACTCATTCGGTCGACCGACTGTAGTTGCACTCTGTCGACGTGATCTACGTTCAGCAACCGAGAGGAGCGCATGATTTTCCAAAGGTTGTTATAACTGGGGGTGGCAGTGGGGATAAGCTCCCTTATGGCGTGCGTCTCAAATAGCCTCTAACAACCAAGCCCAGCTTCTGGCCTGCACAAGTGTCTCCCCGAGCCCGGCAGATCTGCTTCTTCCAACAGGAGAAGGGGCGAGTGACCGGCACTTGAAAACCAGTTTGCTTCGGGCAGATGGAGCTTGTTAGCTTGGGAGGGCATTTTATCTAAGAGAAGGAAAACCCTGATTTTAAACCTCCGCCGCCTTGCGAAATAACAGATTGCGGGAAAACCAAGAAGAAAAATCTGGAGCAGTCTCGTAGACGGTTAGTTGGTGCACACTACCTCTTTCTGGCAACTCCCTGCTGCCTTGCAGGTTGCACTTGGTTGTGTGAAGGCTAGAGAAGCTGACTTGAAAAAATCGCCGAGTGGTGCTGAGGACGCCGCTTTGTACCCAAATTCCCAAGACCCTTCATTGAAGCTGACTAATCCTCCAGGAGGAGATAGTCGTTCAAAAGTAAAGCAAAGTAATAGAGAAGACGTCGTGGAATGGTGAACGCGCTCTGTAGGCCACTTTTCTTACTCTGACCAATCACGATATGTTCAAGACGCGACGGATGATCCGCAAACGGATAGTATTTAGCTTCGTTCGTATCTTGCGTGGATGGTTCAGGGTTCAAAACCATATAGTAAAGTATTTATTACGAATTCGAGGATAAATCCTCATTTGCAAATTGAAATTTAGCTTTTATTTATTTATTACGCACACGCTGTTAATCACCACTTTCCTCTTTCCGGTTAGCTTTCCGTGTGTCGACACCAAACGGAAAGCATCCACAATCCGATCATTCGTAATTAAAATAATTAGCGGTATGATAAACGCTTTACCCAAGGCATACGGACATCGATAATCCTATCATTACCTGCTGAGTGTAAACATCACGAAACCGGCCGTGATGTGTGTGTGGGTGGAAAGCATGCAAATACGGATTTTTAGTTCAAACAGTCTACCATTGTTCGAAAAAAACCGAGGCAATTCGCGCGGGCGCCCAAGCTCGTGGAGATGCTTTTCACTATCACGCATCATGAGTCATGGTCAAGAAAGTTGCAATTCACCTTTTCACTCAATTCACTGGAACAGATTAAATAAATTTAATTCGATAACTGGGAAGGAGTCAAAGGCTGAGAAAACGTGTATTGTAAACATACAAAATATTTGGTTTTAAAAGATGTAACTATACAATTGTGGAAATTTTATCCAATAACATGGCAGTGTTCGTGCTGGGCTTCCATTGAGTGATGGTCGTCTTTTCGTAACTGCGGATAAGTCCTCCAGAGAGGCAACGTCACGCCTTGTCCAAGCAGATGACCGCACCTTACACAAGGGGCAGTAAACAAATCGTGATATGAATGTAGCCAGAAAAGCAGCCCCCGTACTGCCGATGGAGGTTGATAGTCGTTTGAAAAATGTAACAGGGCACATTTGGCCAGGGACGTGATACGTCGGAACAAAACGAATCGGCTTGGTGTTGTCATATCAAGCTGCTGGATGCTCAACGTGCTCACATTGACGGATCGTGGTTGCGTACCCGGACGCTTTCCTCGGCCATCGTGATAACCCCCCGCTCGGAGATCGGGGACAAGTAACGAGGACAACAGATCCCTCATTGATGAATCGGTTTGAGAGGAGAGAAGCTCGGCAACCGCCTTTGAAGTTGTTTTGTTTGATGAATCAGAATTGGTTGAACAGTCAAGAACAACATTTTCCGTCAAACCACGCACAATGATGGATTCTGGGTGAAGCCGGAGAAAGGTGATGAGACATTGCATTACATCGCCCACCTGCCACCAAAATAGAGAGGAACTTTAGGCAACATAGTTAAGATTTGGGAATGGAGGCATTCTAGAGAACTTATAGTAAATATGAAGGTACTGAAACAACAAGTATGCGGAAAACGTGAGAGTAGCGTATGGCATAACAAAGGGAAAATAATTTCGAAGACAATCAGTAGCGGTAATCGGCGAATGGCACGCACAATCACCCCAGTGTTGCATGCATTGTGCAAGTTTGCTTGCATGATTCAACAGATTGAGAACTCGGTAAAGCTGGACATACATTTTCCATTCGAAACAAAGCTTTCTCTGCTTCTATTGAAACATGATATTATTGCGACAAAGACTTTAGAATAACTGAAGTTATGCAACCGGGGGTTAATTCATACTAAGGTAAACGTGCCCTAAGTAACACTTGGTAGCCAAATTCACCTAGTATTGTAGAGCACTGCTTTCACAATTCCAGTGTAACCAGAGATTTGCTATCACCCCGGGATGTTGTTTGGTCTGCATGACTGAAATATGAAGCCTAGGGCTTTCGGTCTGTCAAATGTTGATCGCAGAAATCCATTAGAGTGAACATTGCGGCTTTCTTCACATATAGAACTAAGCCCTTAAAAATCCCAAAATAATTATTTCCCATTGAAAGCAACACAGGATGAAGTCAACTTATTATATCGCGCGTTTTTAAGTATAATATGGACAACAACACAAAATTTGATTCAATGCGTGTTAAAATCGAGGTGTAAGCACCTCGCCCAAGTGTGCCTGTGCTTAATTTTCTACAGGTTTATCATTGTTAGGTCCCACTGTTCTCCATCTCGCTAGGATTTTAACGTGCCATGGTTGTACGGCAGTCAAGCACTCGGTAACTGCTATCAATGTAATGCTGTCCAAATGATTATGGTGATGAGCAACAACAAGAATTACTTCATTTTTCAGTTTCGCTCGGTTTCACTCGAAAACTTGAAATGAGTATTTTTTTATAAAACAAACCACGTAATTTAGCACACACGCACCCTGACATGCACGGCCAGTACGGCGGACCCAGAGTCGAAAACGGTCAGATTTAGCCGCGGGCAACTGAATTGGATATCGGACAGTAGGTGTTCCAAATCAGCACGAAAATCACGTGAGCTGATAGACCAGCTATCTATCCTATGACGCTTCATGTCCGAGTTGAGGTGAGACCTGAGGAGGGAGTAACAGCCATGAGCAAACAAACGACCGTCAACTCTGTAATTTTATCTAATTATGGTGTGCATCATACACAAGGTGGGTTACAAAATAAAGGGATCTGCATATGCATTTACACGTGAGTCGAAAAGCAGTGTATGAATGTACGAAATCAGATGAAAGTCATAGAATCGCACGAATGTATAAATTTACGGATTTCATGAAAAGTGCCACACAGCCATAGACTGCCCGTATGCTACGATACTGTCAAGTTGCCTGAGTCTAGAAGTTAAATTCGAGCGGGAAAATAAACGAGCGGGCAAATAAACCAGCTAGGATAAAACGAAAATATGAGGAGGTAACTATACAAAATGGGATTGGCCATGAATCAAACGGTGGCAAATTATCATGATCATTGACAGCATTACGCCGGTAACAAGTAAAAAGTGCTTAACTGCCACGCAACAATGACATCGTCAAATTATCTAAAAGATATGAGGAAGGGTGGGAACTAATACCTACTGAACCTAGAAAAGATTAAGCACATATACACCGGAACGCGGTGTATACATCTCGAATCACACACGCATTCAAGAAAATGTTGTGAACGAGTAGAGGTATATCAGAATGACAGCTTCTTTGCGGCTTTCACTGTCACGCATCATAAAAAGCTTTCCTCGCCATCTCACTTGACAACATACATTATTAATCAAACACTCCAAGAAGATGTCTACAACAAGACCGCCACTGAATACGATTTTGAGCCACTGCGAATTATCATCTTGTGGGCCCCAACCTAGGAGACGGGTCGATACAAACGCAGCTAGCTTAACAGTAAAAACCTTATTCTGCTTAAGCTAAGTCTGAGTTTAGCCACACTTACAGCGACACCATTCAAACAAAACCGCGTTAGGCAGACGATGATTTCCCATTTGCCTAACCAGCAACGTTTGTGTACGACAACTTGTTTTTTCTATTTTATTACGGATAGTTGCGTTACGTATCTGACGGTGCCAAGTAACTCCAGCGATTATCGAAGACCTGCAGACGTCTTATTTCTTTTCTTAGTGTCCAAGTTTTACATTCGTACAGTAAAACCGCCTTAGACTCTACCTGTTGGACTCCACAAATGGCTCCTTGCTTAAACAAGCGATGATAGAAATGCAACTACCCAATTAGGTAAAACAGTCTACAGTCGCAAGTTCCTCACTATTGAGGCTTAGCGCTGTTTCCATCATATCAATATCCTGTAACAGAATTTTTCACTTGGAAGGTGTAAAAGGCATACCGAAGGATGGTAAGATACTACATAGTCGGTCTAAAGTAGACTGATCATCCCGAAAGGAATCGAAGAGTAGAACTAAATCGTCGCCATAATCCAAATCAAAAAGTCTCTTATCGCGGCTTATCTGAATGTTCGGTGTAGTTACGCTTGCATTACATGCATCACATATAACCTCCATTACAAAATTGAACAAAAATGGAGAAATTAGACACCCTTGTTCGACACCACTAGCCGTAGGAAAGTCGGTTGACAGGCTATTGCACACGCTTACGCGCCCAGGACTACAGAAATAAAGCACCCAAAATATGTTACCGTACTTATTACTCAAAGTGTGGCAACTTAAGCATACTACCAGCTGAGCATGATTGATTGCACCTTAACAGCAGGTGATGGGTTGGAACTGACAATCGGTAACTGGAACAAAACTAAAATTTCGAAAGAAAACAAATTCCGTTTAAAAAATTAAGTGGCGCTCAGAAAAACCACTGGTATTGAATGAAGGATTGGTCGATGCAAAATTAATCGCTTCTTGGCAACAAACCTGGTACCGGTACAATACATAATCGATAGAGGAATGGTCGAAATTGGTAGAGATTGCCGATCGATTGGCAATCCGGTGACAGCTGTAAAAACATTGTGAAGTTGCAAAACTATGCAGATGAAGAAGCAGGATTGATAAAAAAATCTACCGTCGTCTAATTAAGTACAAATGCCGTTTCGATTACGTAAAATGAAGGCTCGTGCTCCAAAGTTTGGGAGCCACGTGTAGCTACGTTTAAGAGACTTACCGCCGGAAAACGGAACATGATAATAAACCCTCCATGACAGTATGCGTTCGCTCCCAGTATCGGCTGCTCCAGCGCTCTGCCGATGTTCTATCGTTGAACCAATCTGAACGCCGTGACTCGTTTGTCGAGAGCTCAAGCTGGTCCCCGCAACCAACTGTGTTGCCAAAATCCAACTGGTCAACGGTTGTTAGTAAGCTTAGTGCGTTTATTAAGCCAAGTTCCCCAAAACGACTGCTCATACGATTCATCTGCAAGCGGCTAGCAAGTTGATCCAAAGTTTCCAAAGATTCACTGTGAAGAAGATAAGTAAATCGATACGGTTACCGTAAAATTCCAGGAAAAAATCGGGTGACGGTTGATAGGGCTTGACAAAAAAGCATATAATGACTGAGGTTTTATACAGCTGGTCTAAACACGTGAAATCTGGTGGATATGAAGTAAAAGAGAAAATAATAACAGTAAATTCATATAGTTAGACAGCTCCATATGTACGTATGTATGAAATCACAAGCCTGATCCAGGCAAAGTGTCACACAGACATAGACTTACGTATACTAAGATCTTGGCTGGTCACCAAGACCTGAATAGATATGAGAATGAATATTAAAAATGGTTGTGAGACTGCAGCGTGTTTTTGCATACAGCTCACTTCAGGCGGTAAGTCAATTAAGCACGGTGCTAGATGCACAGCACATAAATACTGAATGTTTGCACATCCGTATCGAGTTAGACAGCTGAGCTTCATCAGTTATAAATTGATTGGCACAATAACTAACCTTAGACTTGACAAACGCAGTTTAGCGAACTATGTGAAACGTCCCTGAATCCTAACTAGTGATCGCAGACGTGAAAATATACTTCAAAATGTTTTGGTTTTGTAACATATCATCTGGTGCACGAATTTTGTACTCTTCAAAAGTATTTGACTGTGAAACAAATCTAGAAAGCTTGCAAAGGAAAGGCATTGTTCATGTATTGATTACATGCGACGAGCTATGAACGAGAAATCGTTGTATCCTTCTTGCCACTACAACAGCCGACTTTTCCAGAGCATGAGTAAGTAAGTAAAGAGTAAGAAATCACAACCCTGGATCTAGGCAAAGTGTCGCACAGTCAGAAACTGCGTGTGGGCTAAGATACTGTCAGGTTTCCCAGGCCAACACAGACATAGAAAATACGAAAATTGCAGTGAGACTGTAGCGTGTTTTCGCATGCAGTACAGCACATTTAACAAACCAATTTATCACGGTGGTACCTGCCCAGTACTGAATTACATTACAATCGAACACCGTACATTGAGCCTCAGTAGCATGACAAGTTCACACATTGACATAATATTACCCTGTACACGAATAACGCCAAGAAGGTATGTTAAACCAAATGATCTGGATAAGTAAGGAAAGAAGGTAAAAAAGCACAAGCATGATCCAGGCAAACTGCCGCACAGTCAGAGACTGCACGTGGGCTAAGATATTATCAGGTTGCCCAGGCCTAGACAGATATGAGGAGGGGGGAATAGAAATAGAAATGGTAGTGAGACTCCAGCGTCTTTCAGCATGCAGCTCACTACCGTTGGCCAATCAATTTAGCACGATGTTAGCCGTACAGCACAGAAATGCTGCACGGTTGCACATCCATGCACATCTGGATAAGTAGATGGAACAAGGAAAAAGTGTCACGAACTCTGATAGGCTACCAATGGGCTGCGTTACTGTTAGATTGTCTAGGGAGATAAAGGAGAGCGGCAATGCCAGTGAGCCGGCGCCAGGTTGACTGTTGCAGCTATATTCGGCTTTAGCAATGTGACACGTAAGAAATTTTTCGGAAAACAACTATTGAAAAATCGAATGTCTATGTAATCGTGAGTATCTGAGATTATCTTTTACAATAGATTATAATACTTATTCTTTGTTTCATAAAGGACGTTATCTCAAAAGATTTCATATATAGATAATCTTTTTTGGATATATATAATGATATATATATATGATAACAACTACAGAAGTATTACTGACTATACATTATTAACAGGACAATAGAAAAGCATCAGGCAAGAGGCGAGGAGAAAATACCAGTTTAAAACTTGAAACCTGAGAAAAAGCGAAAAAGAAATTAATCCAAACATAAAAAATGATTTGCTCCCATTTATGCTATCTATTTGTACTTACCATATCGTGTTGATTATTTTGGGTAAAAACGAGGGTTGAAGGGTAAGGGTGGTAGCATTTAAATGGTTATCTGTTGGATCAAGAGAGGACAGCTGGCAGCCGCTTGACACGAGAGCACACACAGCAGAGTTTTCGTTTTTCACATCTGAATCATCGCTGCTTTCTTCGTCTGAGGAATCTTTATTTGTTTCCACGGTCGTTAGTAATTGGCTCAACAAGTTACGTAAATTTCGAATCTCCCGAAGACTTTCTTGAGCAATCTTTGATACATTTGAATGGATGGAAACGGACGAGAAGGAGAAAGGAGAAAAGGGGAGTGCTGAATGCGCTCCTGATGCGTGTTCAGCTTGCGGAAGCATAAGTGAAAATTGATTGATGTGATCGAATATTGACAGAAAGTAGTTTTCACATCACACGCTGAAAGATCAACAAAAGACAAAGTTTAAAATAAGTAGCACACCATCGAATGAAAGGACGATGAATCGTCGCACTGATAGTTCCATATATACGAAATCATATACAAGTTCAACAGCGTTTTAGGTCTTACTCTTACCATCTCTATTTTGTGCCATTTTTATCGTCCAATGGTTGTACGTTAATCAAGTACTCGATACTGATGTATTTCTATTTTCTTCCTTATCTGTCTAGGTCTGTGCACGGATGTGCAATCGTACAGTACATCCGGGCTGTGCGGCTAACACCGTGCTAAATTGATTGGCCACGGGTAGTGAGCTGCATGCTGAGACACGCTGGAGTCTCACTACCATCTGTATTCTTTATTTCTCATATCTGTCTAGGCCTGGGCAACCTGACAGTATCATCGCCCACGTGCAGTCTCTGACTGTGCGGCACTTTGCCTGGATCAGGCTTGTGCTTTCATACCATCCATACCATACCTAGGTCTGGGCAACCTAGCAGTATCTTAGCCTACGTGCAGTCTATGACTGTGCGACACTTTGCCTGGATCAGGATTATGCTTACAAACATACATACATACATACTGGCGTAATGCTCTCCATGATGACAAAGATAAACAGAGGAAACCGTTGTCTTTATTGGGGTTGTGTGGCCCGTCTCGAGCTGGTTAGAACTATTATGGAAACTATGTATCTTACCTGGAACATATTTAACAAACAGCAAAAGCAAATCTATAAGAGGTATCACTACTGTATGTATGAAATCACAACCATGGATCCAGGTATAGTACCACAATCATAGATTATATGCGGGTTAAGATACTGTCAGGTTGCCCAGGCCACAACAGATAAAAGAAAACAAAATGGTAGTCTCCACTGTGTTTCTTATACAGCTAAGTATCAGTGACAAACGCCGAGTGGTGCTGGGGACGCCGCTTTGTACCCAATTCCCAGGAATCTTCATTGAAGCCGACTCATCCTCCAGGAGGAGATAGTCGCACAAAAGTAAAGTAAAGTAATATAGCATGGTGTTGCCTGCGCTGTACAAAAATAATGAACGATTGCACATATTGGAGAACAACAGCGATCGAAAATGAATGGATGCTCTGATATGGTCCCAGGTTAAATAACTATCATCATGGTTGCTGAAGCGTTTATCAAGGTATCAGATCTGAAGGTGGCGCTATATTATGACGAAGCCCTTGTGTCATGAACCTTATGATTCCGTTTCAATTTCTTCTTTGCATGAAGCCATGCGATCATGTGCATGCTTCGTTTTTTGACTCAAATGAGCCAATTTAAATTTGTCCACTAGCGAGTCTCAAGGGAGTCTGCGATAAATTATTGCGCCTAAAATTAGTATTGAAACGAGCACGACCGCATTTCAATATCGAGCAGTCGAAACATCAGGTGACCAACAAACGAGGGGTGCACAATGCTGTCACTGCGTGATTAAAAAATGTAAATTAAACGAGTGGCACCTTAACATGGCATAGGCAGAAGCATAATGGGGACGATTAGCGAAAGTCGTGTACCAGCATGAACACGAAACTGATTGAACCACTCTCGTTGATACGGCTTAAAAATTATTCGACTTCTGGACAAGCCAAGACTTATTAAAATCATCGTCGTCATCATCCCGGACAGCAATACACCGGAAGCAAATACCGAGTGCTTTACTATCACACAACCTTAAAACATGGGTAGGGTGGACCTAAAACGTAACCGAAACTGTAGACGCTCAGTCACACACCGTTAGCTGAGACCTAGACAATATACAATTGTAAGTTTTATCCTTCTTATGAAGATTAAAAAATCAATGCAAGATCCTAAGCTGATGTACCATGGTAGAAATGTCCTGATTTTCAACTTATGCAGTGCTTGTGGAAAAGGTGGCCGCAGCGAACTCTCACAATCGACCTAAGCAGCTAACAGACAGTGTATCGCTTGAAATCATTGAGAAGATTAATAAACTGGATAAATCTTTATCTGAAGATCCTACTGGACGATTTTACATAATAATAATGCCGCTTGTTGTGAAGATGGTGTTCGCCGAGCTTGTGTACTTGTTGGTGGACGTTTCATCATCAAGCTAGATGACATCATCAGCAGAACTTCTTTCGAAGTGACTTGAAATTGGTGTTCATTGGTTTTTATAAGGTCCGTCTGTCCGTTCGCCAACACTTCCGTTGGTTGATGGAATTCATGTGTTGCATTCTTGTCCATCGAGTTTTCATTAGTCCATAGGTTGTAGCCAATTGAAGGTGCTGGTTAATTGATGTCGTTCTTGAGTGCCACGCTTCGATGAATTCTCGCGCTCGTCGGTTGTTTTTTTGGCCAAAATCCTCGCGTTGTCCCAATCGAATTGGTGTCCGAATTGATCAACATGTATTGAAATCAGTGACCTTGGGTCGTGCCTTCGTACAGCTAACCGGTGTTCGTGTATTCCTGTGCTTAGCTTGCGGCCGGTTTGTCCGATGTAGTTATTCTCGCAATTACTACACGTAATCTTGTAGACAATATTCTATTGTTCTTCTTTTGCAAATTTGTCTTTCATATTGGTGAAGTGGTTGCGTAATGTTGACGGGTTTGTGCGCGGCCTCTATTCCAAATGGGCGAAGGACCCGAGCTGCGATTTCTGATACATTCTGCACATATTATATTATATTTGCACAATCTGATACAGATATGGTGCCGTTCAACATAAACAATGAGATGTACAAAGCGAGAAGGAGGGGTACAAAGCGTTGTCATCATCGTCATCGTTGAACGTAGGCATGATACTACCCGGTTGCCTACAGATACCGAAGAGCGACGTATATTCGTATACGTATATTCTCCTCTATTGCTGAATAATGCCGCTTATAAGGGCTTGACTCCTTGTCTACTATAAAGAAAAGCAATTGCCAATGTATGTTAACACGACTCCGAACAAAATTATGCGAGACTTGGGCAAGTCTAGAACGCGCTAGCTTCCAGGCATGACCTTTGGTATGCACTCCGTTAATTTCGAAAAGGAAAACGTAAAGCGGACATAGGTCCAAGGTAAATTATCCGAAATAATATATTTAGATCAGTCCGTATTTGACGGTTGACAGAACGAAGTTCATGAAAAATCATTCCTGCCTAGCTAATTTACATACAATGCTTCATAATTAGATCCAAGCAGTTGACACAGGTTATGCAATTCATGAAAATCATTTCCGTCTCGATAGTTCGGTTTGTTGTTTAGATTATTTCTGGGATATCTATGAAAAACTGTAATTATGAGAAGATCCAGCTTGAACGAGATTAGGCACCAGAGAACATCAGAAACGTATAATGCATGGTCAGTTAATGGTTCGCAGTGAAGTGATTCGTGACGATAAAGCAGCACACCACATTCTATTGACGTACGAAGAAAGGACCACATGCAGAAAGGGGAGTTCCACATCATGAGCTGTGCTTGATAACGAGGTCTCGGTAACTGCTATTAGGTCCCATGTGCACATGGAATGCCAGTAACGGAGCTCCAAAAGTTTGTTCAAAAACAAGCAGCATTTGTGTAACACTATGAAAGGCTAAGCGATTGTAATGTATAATCATCAACATCCTCATGAAACACAAGTCTGGAGCCAGATAAAATGCCAAGCAATATGAAGCAGGAAAAACAGATAAGCTGGAGCTTTTGGACCCCACCCAGGCAAACGAATACGCCCAATTGAGTTTAGCGCTACGGTTAGCTTCATCATCCCAATGTAAAACGTCATGGACTGGCCACCCGATCGGTTCTCCCAGCTTCTGCCAGGCTTTGCGAATAAGGCGTGGTATGATAAACGGTGAGGAGGCATTCTTAAAACATGTCTCAACCATCGAAAACGATCAAGTATCAGCATTTCTATTAGTCCGTGGCCACTTGCTCTTGTAATGCATAGTGGTATCCGTCGCACGGAGACTGGACCTTGACGTAGTGCGATGGTCTATGTACCTCCATGGCCCATTGAGCAATACTGGTCGGTGTCTTTTGGTGTCCACAGAGGTTAGACAAACTCAGTTTCAGCCCACTGCCTTGTAGTTCAGGCTTTTGAGCCAAATGCTCCAGGTGGGGTATGGTATGGTATGAAAGCACAAGCTTGATCTAGGGAAAGTGCCGCACAGTCAGAGACTGCACGTAGGCGATATTACTGACAGGTTGCCATGGCCTAGACAGATATGAGAAATAGAGTATAAATATGGTAGTACGACTCCAGTGTGTTTCAGTATGCAGCTCACTACCGGTGGCCAATCAATTTAGCACGGCGTTAGCCGCACAGCACAGAAGTACTATACGATTGCACATCCGAGCAAGGTGGGGATCCGTAAGCCAACCCCCTACTTCCGCACGGGCAATACGATAGTATTATGCTCACAAGAAATTATGAAAATACAGCTAAACATGACCGATTCTGTGTTTTCATGGTCTCTGCTCACAATGCTTTCAATGATCTTACCCTGCATGCAAATTGTTTTAATAGCGCTTTTCCGTTTAGTAGTTCTTCGAGTAGCCCCGACAGAAGTACCGCTTGTAAGTCGAGGTCTCCAAATTTAGCCACTTGAATATATGGCCTGCCTCGAATTCCTCCAGAGCGTTTTTCCGCCCTCGCGTAACACTCAAATTAGTAGCGTTTAATGTACGGACTTTAGCTAGTATCTGACAACAGACAGCCTTGGCTCGCACACTTGATAGTCTCGATGTCGATGTATGCTGTTTGTCGGAAACACGCAGGCATAACTCTAGCTAGATTACGCAAGTCACACTATCTACGCCGGTCCACTGATGACGACGCCGTGGTATCCAGTAAAGCTGATGTCGGAATCGTTTTTAGTGAGAGAGCTGAGGTGGCACTGTTAGGATGGATCATAGTCGACAGTCGACTTAGTGCAGAAGGCTACCTGGTATGTGCAAGATAGGACGATTTCGCATGTTGTAGTGCTTCACTTTCGGAACTCTTGGCAGAGGTTTTTCAAACATTTTGGAGGCAATGTATGATTTTGTTGATCGAGGCACAATTAGCACTATCGGAGAAATTTTAACAATTTTACATACAAGTGAAGTAAAAATAGAGACTCGATGTGTTGCATTTCGGTGACAACAGCAATATATAAGTTATTACATGGAGGCGTTAGTTGCTACCTTCGTGAATGCGGCCCGCTATAAGGTCGCGGACCCCAAACTTCACTAAACTGTTACTTATATGTTCCACTGTACATGTCAACCTGCTGGTTTTAAAAGCGTTTTTTTTCTCCTTACACCGTATGATGTGGTATGAAAGCACAAGCCTGATCCAGGCAAAGTGCCGCATAGTCAGAAACTGCGCGTGGGCTAAAATACTGTCAGGTTGCCCAGGCCTAGACAGATTTGAAGAGGGACATAGAAATGGAAATAGAAATGGTAGGGAGACTCCAGCGTGTTTGAGTATGCAGCTCACTACCGTTGGCCAATCAATTTAGCACGATGTCAGTCGCACAGCACAGAAATGCTGCACGATTGCACATCGTAATATACTGTCAAATTAGTTTTCTGAAGGTGTGCCTCAGGTGGTATTAAGGGCATTGATGCAATACAATAATACAGAGATCAAGAAGTAAAAATTTCCTTATGAGCTCTTTCAAGCTCTGTTCTATCGTCTCGGACATCTAGAGAGGTAAATGAGACTTTGAAATAATGTTCTTTTTGAAACCACAGAAACATCTAACATGCCATCGGCGAACACCGGACAAGCTTCGAATTTCAAGTACATCAGCCAGAATTGCGTCGCAAGTTCGAGTAGCCTGTCGGAAAAATTTATACCAATGCGCGAGACTATCGGTTCTTTGGAGGCATAGTCGGAATCGTTGAACCTTTGTTCGAAGACTAATGACAATTGTGAATAGTGATTTGAGGTCAGGAGAGTCTTCTTCTCGGATAATCAGACAGAGAATTATCATGTCAGTACTAACCCTGCGGTATGCTAGTGAAAGGACATTTATCTTCAGACTTCGTTTGGGATAAAGCAGTGTGAATAATGTGATAAAGAATCCGGTTGCAAGTCGTTGAAGACTTTCGATAAGATTATTCTTGGCTGCCAGAGAAGAGAAACTCCGTCACGCAACCATACTCAAGCATTGGACGAACACATATAGTAAAAAGTAGCTTCGTCATGTGAGGTAAAAAGTCAGCAAACGTTTTTATTATTGCTCATGGGCAACGTAAGGCTTCTGATCGTACAAGAGCAGTATTTGACGTGGTTTTCACAGTGGAACACAATCTTACCTAGAACACGAGTCTCCGTAGATCTCCGGATCTTCATTTCAACCATGTAATAACCTAGTGTCTCGCCATTTCCCATTGTCAAATTATTTCATGTCAGCAGCGTTCAGTATAAGTCCACTGAGTAATGCTTATCTGCAACGGCATCGTCTTGTATTATTTCAGGATCACTTAATGGCACAACTGTGGCCATATTTTAGGATCTTTCTCTAAAAATCAAACGATGTATTTGTGTACCCTGTGTCACATCGTTCACGTAAAGCAACAACATATGAGTCTAAACCGACCCTTGCGGTACACCGCTGATTAATGTTCTCCGGTTTGAGTCTTTGTGAACAACGGACTCTGTTAATTTTACATCAATTCTACAACCTCGTTGGTTGTGGTTCTGCACGTTACCGTGAGATCCACCGCTGCATAATTTTCAGAGAGGGAATTTTTTTTCAAATGTATTACCCGTGAAAAAATAACAATAATTTCAAACCTGGCAATATTGAAACACTTGAAGCAATGTTGATTTGTTACTATTGAGTGACTCAATCCGTGATTTTTGTGGGAAACTATAAACAAATCATTGATTTACCTAAATTATACAGATATAAACATTTTCGCCTATGTTTTGACGCCATGGTTATTGTCAAGTTGATTCGGTTACTGCGATCGCATCGCAAACATTTGTTCATTTAATATCTACATTGTAGTGATTACCCTAGCAGGTTGTTGAAAATTGCTAATTGCAAGCTGTAAAATTTTAGAGTCGAAACGATGATAGTAATGCAATCATATCTGTTATGCTCATAATTTTAATTCTAAGTAGGGTTCGGAAAATCAACAAATATACAAATTATTTTGGAACACGTTAGGAATTCAACCAGCCCGCCAACTCTCAAACTGTTCAGTTCAGTTCAGTTTGCACAGGACTGTATGTGGCTAACGAGCCAATCGAGCGTCCAGATTTCTTTCGGTGGTATGCCACAGAAGAGCGTCCACCACTTCAAACAATATTTTCACAAATATCTTCTGGTATGAGAGTAATCTGGAATGCAACAGAAAAACTCCCCTCACCAATAGGCGAGGAGAAGCAGTTTGGGCTGTTTGAGCTGTTCAGTTCAGTTGACAATGGATAGTAAGTAGATAACGAGCGTTCAGAATTTCTTCAGATATAAAGCTGCACAGAAGCACCCGCCACTGCCAAAATATTTATTCTTATGTCAGTTTGAAGAGTTTGGTGATCGCGACGCCATGAGTTTATCTTATTGTTGTTCAGTTCAGTTCAGTTTGCCCAGGACAGTATGTGGCTAACGAGCTAATCGATTTCTTCCGTTAGTATGCCACAGAAGAGGGTCCACCACATCAAACAATATATTCACAAATGTTTTCTGGTATAAGAGTAATCTGGAATGCAACAGAAAATCTCCCTCACCAATAAGCGAGGAGAAACATTAGTGCGTTCCAAAGACAACATGAGGATCATACCAACTTTTTACTTATGAATGAAAATCAGGAAATAATGAAGGCCACATAGAGTCGAGTCCATTCTTGAAACCCACTACCGAACTAGAACAAACAACTTCCTCGGGAAGACGATTCAAACAACTTACTACCCTTTCACTGAAGAAGAACTTACGAACATTGGACCTAACATGTTGCTTGGCCAGTTTTAATGTGTGGCCTCGAGTACCCACACATGGCGCCAGAGCGTACAATTCACTGGGATGATTAGTACTGAAACCTGACATGATTTTGAAAGTTTCAATCAGGTCCCCACGAAGCCCCCTTCTTTTTAGTGAGAAGAGATCTAGACTCAGCAATCGTTCCTCATACGACCTACCTGATTGCCCTGCAGTCATATGAGTGGCTAGACGTTAAACACCTTCAAGCTTGGAAATATCTTTTTTCAAATAAGGTGACCATATTTGAACGCAATACTCGAGATGTGGTCTCACGACCGCTTTATATAAGTGTATGAAAACCACGTGGAACCTGCAGGATAAAACTGATCGAAGGCGAAATGCTAGCGAGTTGTGCAGCAGCTGCACATTGATCAGCCCATTTAAAGTCCGCTGAAACCTCTATACCTAAATCGCGAACTTTTGGCACCCCATTTATCTCAAGTATACCATCTTGTCCAGCAACCTCTAGCTTCTTAATGACTTTGGAAAAGAGATAGCTTTTAGTGAAGTTAACTGGTAGATCCTATGAATCAGACCACTTGATCACCTTTTCTATATTCTCAAGAAGATCCCGTTCATCCAGATATCGGATGAACTTGACATCATCTGCAAAAATATAGCAGGGACACTTAAGCGACGCTGCCAAATCATCGATGAAAATGAGGAAAAGTAGCGGTCCGAGTACGGAACCTTGTTGGACTCCAATAACAACTTTCAATTTCGACGAAAACATACCGCTTATGCTGACAGATGAAGAAGAAATAATTATCCTGTGATCTTAATCACTGACTTTTCCGGAACGTTTTATCTACCAAAAATAGGGCGTCTCAGTGGAGACAAGCAGAACGGCTCACCATTGTCCACTAAAGTTAGTGGAGTCCAAATACGGCTTCGAATTCACCTTTGATTTAAACGACACAACTTATTTGCAATTGATTGTATTAAATTGAATTGAATGAAACTATAAACCAAGAAAAGAAGTGAGAAAAACCATGCTCACTATTCGATTTACGCAGTATAAATTGATGTATATAAGTTGAACAATCCCGTAAACTTTTTGTGGTTGCTGCCTATGCAACGACTAGTTATTGCTCTGAAATTACCAAGAACGAGTTGTAGGGAAACTTGCAAGAACTCATTAGACTTGCATCGAGGAGTGACATTGTTATCTTAGCTGGAAACACAAAAACACGTTTATGTCTATCTTCAAACGAGTATTTCGTGGGTGGAAGTTTTGTTCTCGATTGTCATCGTAATAACAACGGCGAAAAATTGCTTAGCTTGCGCTCAGAGCAAAGACTTTACCTCGCCAGCACTAACTTTCGCCTTTCGAAGCGTCACTGCTTCACCTAGAAATCTCGATCGACGCCCTCGTTCACGCAAATTGACCATATTGCTATCAGATACTTGTGACGAGGGAGTGTGCCAGAATGCCGTTTATGCTGGGGCACTTGTCCGAAGTCAGATCATGCGCTTGTCTGTGCTAAGCTCTCGATATGTTTTTGCGGGAAAGGAAGAAACGTTGCCAAGCAGATGAATCTGGCTAGGCCTAATGATCACCCGTTTCTCAGGGTGCTTTATGCCAGTTTGAGTTTGCATATTTCCTTAGCTCCCAAAGATAGTATCGATGAACATTGGAGTAGGATACAAAACTCCTTGGAAACAGCCACGATGGATAGTTGTGAATGACTTTCGGTGTAGCGTAACACTGGGTTTCTGCGAATTCTCACCCACTAATGCTTTTTGCAAAGAGCATATTTGAGGGTTTCCAGTTTGAGAACCGACAGGGAAAGTTAATAAAGTTCGAAGGGTACAAAAGTATAAACTGCGGCAGATGTAGTCAATTTCAGACATTTGTTTCAAATCATCAGAACTACTGGATGCGGGCGACCAGGTGTCAGTGAGCTGATTGGTAAAGCAGATGGTTCGCCAGCTGGAAACCTTACGAGATATGGCTGCAAACCGAAGTCAGTAGCTGCAGTGTATTTTATTATGTCATATTTTCTAATAACTTATTATTTGGTGGGAAGAAATATAAAAACAAAATCGCATGCAGTGAAACTATAAAAAGCTGTTTTGTGCGCATTTGCTTTTGGATTTTCCGCTCACCCGCTTTCTTGTTTCTCACGCGCTTGCTTATCTGCTTTACTTGTTTCATATTGCTTGGCTCTTCATCTGGCTCCAGAGTTGTGCTTCATGATGATGATGGTGGTACATGGGTGTGCAGTTATTCTGCCAGCCACACTGGAACCGGCTGCAGGAAGTTATTTGGAGCAGTGCTTAGAATCTTACAAACAACCTGTTATTTGGTAGCTGTGACAGATGGTTACAAACGGGGTTTTGGTTCTTTCAACCGCACCGCGAAGGCAGACCTGTGGGCGCAAATAGCTTGTTATCATAGCAAGAGCGCAAAATAGTGCTGACCATATATTCTGATTAGGGATTGCGAGAAGGCGTTTCACGACAGTCGTCAAAATTCCGCCAAATTTGCTGAGATCTTAAAAATGACGCCATTAGGTGGTCGGGTAGTGCCTTGGGCCGCATCATTATCTTCAATCTCAGGTTTACAATGAACAAATATGCAGAGCTTACAATTCACCGATTTCTAGTCGTATTTAAAATTTGCGTTTACATCAGTTGCATGTTACCACAGAGAGCAAGCCGCTGTTGAATATAATCTTGCGTGCGCGTTCGAAAGCAAGAGGAACTTTCCAGAAAACTTGTAAACACAAAAGGTAAGGATCGTATGTTGTGGTGCTTCATCTTCGGAACTCTAGGCGGCAGTTTCTAAAAGTTGTTAGAGTTAATGTATGATTATGTCGATCGAGGCACAATTAGTACTATCGGAGAAATTTTAACAATTTTACATGCAAGTGATGTGAAAATAGAGATTCGATGCGTTGCATTTCGGTGACAACAGCAAAATATAAGTTATTACATGGAGGCGTTAGTTGCTACCTTCGTGAATCCGGCCCGCTATTAGGTCGCGGACCCCAAACTTCACCAAAGTGTTACTTATATGTTCTCTGAACATGTCAACCTGCGGGTTTTTAAAAGCGTTTTTTCTTCTTACACTGTATGATGTGGTATGAAAAGCACAAGCCTAATCCAGCCAAAGTGCCTCATAGTCAGAGAATGCACGTGAGCTAAGATATTGTCCGGTTGCACAAGCCTATACAGATTTGAAGAGGGACATAAAAATGGAAATAGAAATG
This sequence comes from Atriophallophorus winterbourni, assembly GCA_013407085.1. Taxonomy (NCBI): domain Eukaryota; kingdom Metazoa; phylum Platyhelminthes; class Trematoda; order Plagiorchiida; family Microphallidae; genus Atriophallophorus; species Atriophallophorus winterbourni. The sequence goes on from JACCGJ010012365.1 coordinate 60,797, forward strand.
GTAGGGAGACTCCAGCGTGTTTAAGTATGCAGCTCACTACCGTTGGCCAATCGATTTAGCACGATGTTAGTCGCACAGCACAGAAATGCTGCACGATTGCACATCGTAATATACTGTTGAATTAGTTTTCTGAAGGGTGTCTCAGGTGGTATTGAATGCATTGATGCAATACAATAATATATAGAGATCAAGAAGTACAAATTTTCTAATGAGCTCTTTCAAGCTCTGTTCTATCGTATCGGACATCTAGAGAGGTAAATGAGACTTTGAAACAATGACTCTTTGGAAACCACAGAAACGTCTAACATACCATCGGCGAACACCGGACAAGCTTCGAACTTCAAGTACATTAATTAGAAGTGCGTTGCAAGTTCGAGTAGCCCGTCGGGAAAATCTATAACAATGCGCGAGACTATCGGTTCTTTGGAGGCATAGTTGGAATCGTTAAACCTTTGTTCGATTTGAGGTCAGGAGAGTCTTCTTCCCGGATAATCAGACAGAGAAGTATCATGTGGTATGCTGGTATGCGGTATGCTAGTGAAAGGACATTTATCTTTAGAAATCGTTTGGGATAAAGCATTGTGAAAAATCTGATTGAGAATTCGGTTACAATTGGTTGAACACTTTCCATAATACTATTCTTGGCTGCCAAATAAAGAAAACACCGTCAAGCTACCAAACTAAAGCATTGGACGAAGACATGTTGTAAATGACAAAAATTTGTGTAAAATTCCTTCTTATTTTTCTATTTAAACAAATTGATTTTTCTTAATTCTTCACGGTTTTACCTATTTGCGTATACATTTTTGATACTGTTCGATCCACTTGTACACATTTTTTGTTTTGTTGAACTAATTGATTTTGCTTGGCTGCCATTAAATTCCACATATTTTTGCACGTGGTATTTGGGCTCATTTTATTGTTTCAATTCGGACACCAATTTGTGTGTCATTTGTTGTTTTATACGGAAATTTGGACGACAACATTGGTAAATTAACTATTTCTAGTTTTTATGCGTCAGGTCGTCATTTTCATTGAATCTATCATTGCTGGAGTTTTGACTCCATTGTACCGGTGCGTTCCGATATAATTGAGGTTTGTATACCATTATTATTGTAACTGTCATTAATTACAGTACCGTAGTAAACCCAAATCGTGGTTCTGAATTTGTCGAACTAGGGACCGGGGATCTACGCGTTAACTAACGACATTGGTCGATACAGTACTCAATTTGGAACTGGATTTTGATTCTTCTCCAACTGGACGAGAAGTATTCGTTCTCTTCATAAACTTGACGGAAAGCACTCAAATCGAATTGCCTAATTGGATACGGTCAATTGGATCGCCAATCCAGCGGAACGAGGATCAACTTGGACCCTCGTACATCTACTCATTTCTGTTCAAACATTGGTGACGTTCTTGCCTTTTTATTTTTTGTTTCGCCATTTTTGATAATGCCACGTAAATCGAAACGTCTGAACACTACTGATAAGCTTGCCTGTAATGGTGATAGTGACACTATTGGTTCTGCCTCGCGTAGCTCTTGCATATCATCTCGAGGTAGTCCTAATTTCGACTCTAAACATGGGCCGTCTGTGCGTGAGCTCGAATTAGAGAGAGATTTAGTGATTGCTGAGGAGACGATAGCTCGTTTGAGCGGATGCAGTGTCAACGACAACTATGTTGCTGAAGTTCCGGTTAATCGACATATTGAGTCGGAAGCGGTGAAGTTGTCACAAAGGGTCGTCAACGATGTTGCTTCATTGCCTAGGGTAGAATTATCTACATTTGATGGCAATTCGGTGGATTACTGGAAATTTATTCGGCAATTTGAGTGTTATATAGAATCGAAAACTTGCGATTCCGGACAGCGTTTGCTATATCTTATGTATTATTGCCGAGGCAATGCTCGAAAAGCGATTGATGCTTGTGTGATGCTGTCGCCTGAAGACGGGTATAAAAGAGCACGCAGCATCATACAGGAAATGTTTGCCCTGCCTCATGTCGTTGCACGCTCGTTATTGACCGAGGTGTTAAGTTAAGCAGCCAAAGTAAGAAGCGATTCGGATAGTCTGTCAAACTTTGCTTTGAAGATGGAAAGTTGTCAGATTTCTTTAAAGCAAATGCGCTGTGAAGCAGACTTGAACTCTGTCACCACCTTGGAAGGATTGGTCAAATGTTTGCCGGCTGGACTACAACAGCAATGGGCTGACCTGGCAGATGCGATTGCCGCTGATGGGTCAGAAGTTGACTTTGCACGTTTATCCGAGTTTGTCTCCCGCAAAGCGAGAATCGCCAGGAGCAGGTTTGGCATGCTCATTAATGAGACTAATGGGTCAACTAAGCCATCAGAGAAATTGAAATTGTCCGAAGGACGGAGAGTGTACATGACCACAAGTTACTCCCCATCAATGCGAATAGAATGCTACCAGTGTAAAGGACCTCATCGAATAGAAAACTGCCCTACATATCTGAAGGCTGATGTGAAAGACAGATGGGCTATTGCTAAGCAACACGGTATGTGCTACGTTTGCTTGAACCGGTCTCATAAAGCATGCGACTGCAAGGTGCCGACTGTTTGCTCCGTCGAAGGGTGTGGTAGACGTCACCATTCGTCTCTACATTATAATCGTATAAGTGAGCAACAAAAAACTATTAATTACAGTGCTACTGCTCTCAGTCCAGCAGTAAGCCTGGGTTACCTGACGGTGAAAATTGACACGCCTATGGGGCTTGTTCCAGTCGTAGCGTTACTCGATAATGGCTCGGATACCACTCTGATCTCACAAAGATTTGTTGAGAAATTCGGTATGCCTAGTGTCGCAGTTGATGTGTCGATAACCTCGCTCGGTTTGCATCGAAAATTGAAAAGTTCAGTATTGAGTTTCAATGTACATTCCGTTGACGGGGATGAAGTAATTCATGTTGCCGAAGTCTACACGGTTTCCAAGTTACCTGAAGTAACAATGAATTCCCCGAATAGTATCATCGCAAGATATGATCATTTGAAGGATCTAAGATTCTCGGAGAATATTGGACAAGAAATAACCTTGCTGATTGGATGTAACGTTCCGGAAGCGCATTGGGCGTTGGAACAGCGATTAGGAGGCAGGCGCCGTCCATTTGCAACGAAAACATTGTTGGGTTGGATTTTGCAAGGACCGGCATGCCAAGACTCGAAAAATGTCTTCAGTTTAAATTCTTCTACGGATGAAGGGTCCATCGATGAATGTATCAGGAGGCTATACAATACTGAATTTGCGGATATTGCCACAGAAGGCAAGGAACGATCGCGTGAAGATGAAGAAGCATTTTCTCTAGTAAAACGATCAAAATTTATTGACGGTCACTTCCAGGTGCCGCTACCATGGAGGATGATGGACGTAAACTTACCGCAAATTATTGGATAGCGGAAAAGCGTTTGGGCTACTTGAGACGTCGATTCGAACGTGACAGTGCGTTATTCGAACGCTACAACAAGATAATGGCACATAATTTGACTACTGGTTATATCGAAACCGTTCCGAGTAATGCAGATGAGAATCATGCTTGGTATTTGCCTCACCATCCTGTTTTCAATCCTAAGAAACCAGAGAAGCTTAGAATTGTGTTCGATTGTGCTGCTAAACACAACGGTGTATCGTTGAATGATGCCCTACTTCAAGGACCAAATCTGACAACGAATTTGATTGACGTGTTGATACGCTTCCGCTTACACGCCTATGCCGTCGCCGCTGATATCGAAGAAATGTTCTTACAGGTAAAGGTGCCAGAGAATGATAGAGATGCTCTTCGAATTCTCTGGTGGGACAAAAATGACATTTCGGGTCCCATTAAAAGGTTTCGGATGACGGTTCATCCTTTTGGTGCAACGTCGTCTCCATTCTGCGCAACGTTCGCACTGCGCAAAACGGTTGAGCAATTCGGACATCTATTTGAAAAGAAAATCGGAGACTATGTTTCAAGAAATTTTTATGTGGATGACTGTTTGATATCAGTGCCTACTGAACTCGAAGCAAAATCCTTGGTGAAGCAGTTGTCTGCATTGTTACGAATGGGAGGGTTTCGTTTGACAAAATGGATTTCCAATGATCGTAATTTACTTGAAGATGTGCCGGAGGACGAACGCGCACCTAATGTTCGAGTTATTAGCCAAGATAAGCTTCCGACCGAAAGAATGCTGGGTGTTAAATGGGATGCAGACACTGACGAATTCGCGTTTGATCTGAATCTGTCAAAACGCCCAACGACGAAACGAAGTTTGTTGTCAGTTGTAAGTGGGTTGTATGACCCACTTGGCCTCATGAGTCCTTGGATTTTTCCTGGGAAGGTTTCACTACAAAATTGTTGCAGAAAACCTTTGGGTTGGGACGAGACGATGTGTGATGATCTTCAACTAATGTGTGATAAGTGGATCAGTAGCATGCATGCAATCGAGGAGTTACGTATTCCAAGAGGCATTAGCGAAATGAATGAGAGTATGTCGACTTTGAGTATTCACATTTTCAGCGATGCTTCGGAATCTGGCCATGGCGCTGTTGCATATGGACGTTTGTATAATGATTCGGTCGTCACCGGTTCGTCTATTATTTTCAAAATCTCGAGTGAATCCATTGAAAGCGGTATCGATCCCTAGGTTGGAATTAGCCGCAGCTGTACTTGCGGTACGTGTATATCTGATTCTGAAATCCGCCTTTGGTGAACTTGTCAAAAACGTTTTCTTTCGGACTGATTCGATGACAGTTTTGTGTTATATTACCAATCGAACTAGTCGTTTCTCAACGTTCGTAGCGAATCGTTTGACCTTCATACATGAACACACGATACCTTGCCAGTGGAGGCATGTTGGTACATGATTTAATCGGGCTGATTTCACCTCCAGAGGTGTTATGGAATTGTCTCGATTGGAATTTTGGTTGAACGGCCCCGACTTACTGAAACAAACCATTGATATGTGGCCTGAATAGTTGATCCACAATGCAGCGAACGAATTGAATTCAAGCGTGCCAATTGTAACATTACCTTGGTTGAGCCAGAGCGTGGGATAGACGTCATTCTTCGTCGATTCTCTAGGTGGAAACGGATTGTACGCTTGATTGCATGGCTGATCCGTTTCGAGCGTTATGTTATTATCATGTTTGGTCATTGTTCCAATGGATCTTTATCGGTAGGCAAAATGGGATTATACGAATTCAGAAATGCCGAAGCAGAAATTATTCGATTGACGCAGCGGATTGTATTTAGTGATAAGGCGCTAAGTGAGTCCTGCGAGTTCAATTTGTCATCATTGAAGAAGTTACGCCCATTTATTGATCAAGGTATTTGGAAAGTTGGTGGTCGATTGAGGCATTCAGATCTTGCAGATGAAAGCATTCACCCCATTATAATTCCTAAAAGGCATAATGTTACTGACCTGACTGATTTTTGATGTTCATCTGCTCGAAGGACATTCTGGGCCAGCGCATACCCTCAGCGTCCGGCGCAGGAAATTTTGGCCGATCAGTGGGCTATCATGCGTGAAGCGAGCCCTCGCGAAATGCTTAACCTATAAACGGTTAGATGCCAGACCGGCAACTTAACTGATGTCTGATCTTCCTCCAGTCCGTGTGTCCACAGGTTCTTACCCGTTCGCTAGAGTGGGTCTGGATTATTTTGGACCGTTTGAAGTTAGACGAGGTCGATCTGTAGAAAAACGATACGGAATCCTATTTACTTGTTTACAGTCACGTGCAGTCCACATAGAAGTAGCCCATTCTATGGATACGGATTCGTTTTTGATGGCGCTCTTTCGTTTCATTGGACGTCGAGGTAAACCGCAGATTATTTATTCGGATAATGGGTCCAACCTTGTTGGCGCTGAACGAGTGCTACGTATATGGCTAAATGGATTGAACAGTGACGGTTTATCGGATAAACTAGTTTCACATAGTATTGAGTGGTGCTTTAATCCTCCGTACTCTAGTCATAGAGGAGGTGTTTGGGAGCGGCTGATAAGATCAATTCGTCGTGCATTAAATGCTACATGCACAGAACAAACACCATCGGACGAGACGCTGCAAACCGCTTTAATTGAAGCTGAGTGAATTCTGAACAACAGACTGCTTGTTCCTTTGTCTTCAGAGGATATTGACTCTTGTTCTTTGTGTCCTAACGATTTGTTGCTGAATTGCTCAAATGATGGAATGCATTCTGAAGAAAGATTTGTTGACACTTATAAGAGGGATTGGAAACAATCGCTGCACCTGGCAAACGTATTCTGGAAACGCTGGAAATCTGAGTACCTACCACTACTACTGACAAGACAGGAATGGATCAATCGCAAACGCAATTTTCGTGTTGGGGATGTGGTATTATTGAGCAGTGTTGAAACTTCGAAACGTGCTTGGCCACTTGGTATTGTTGTAGATGTTCATGTGAGCAAAGATGATCTGGTCAGGACTGTTGTTGTTCGCTCAAAAAATGGTTTGGTAACACGTGATATACGGAAAATTTGTCTGCTGGAAGGAGCACAAGAAGAGGAATGCTCGGAGTCTGGCGTGGCGGCGCAGATAGGGCTAGCTCAAACTTCTTGAAGGGAGAACGGCAGAACCTGAGGACGTGGTGGGTCTTAGTCCGGCAAACTATTTCCCTATAAAAAGCCACATGTGTCCAATGATGGCGATGCGACGTGGCGTGTGTGACTCGCCACTAAATAGAGTCATTGCCATTCTGCTTTATTCAGGGTCGGGTAGTTAGGAAGGTGGAACCAATCAGTTTGTTCATTCAGAAGTTAGCTCTAGAAGGAATTTGGCGGGCGGTGTAAATGACAAGAAATTTGTGTAAAATTCCTTCTTATTTTTCTATTTAAACAAATTGATTTTTTCTTAATTCTTCACGGTTTTACTTATTTGTGTATACATTTTTGATACTGTTCGATCCACTTGTACACATTTTTTGTTTTGTTGAACTAATTGATTTTGCTTGGCTGCCGTTAATTTCCACATATTTTTGCACGTGGTATTTGGGCTCATTTTATTGTTTCAATTCGGACACCAATTTGTGTGTCATTTGTTGTTTTATACGGAAATTTGGACTATTTCTAGTTTTTGTGCGTCAGGTCTTCATTTTCATTGAATCTATTATTGCTGGAGTTTTGACTCCATTGTACCGGTGCGTTCCGATATAATTGAGGTTTGTATACCATTGTTATTGTAACTGTCATTAATTACAGTACCGTAGTAAACCCAAATCGTGGTTCTGAATTTGTCGAACTAGGGACGGGGGATCTACGCGTTAACTAACGACATTGGTCGATACACATGTGGTAAAAGGTAGCTTGACATTTGAGGTAACAAGTCACCAAACATTTTTCCTATTGCCAATAAGCAACGTAAGGCTTTTGATCGTACAACAGCAGTATTTGACGTGGTTTTCACAGTAAAACACAATCTTACCTAGGCCGCAACTATCCGTCCATTTTCGTATTTTTATTTCATCCACGTATTAACCGAGCGTTTAGCCATTTCCCATTGTCAAATTTTTCATATCAGCAGCGTTTAGTTAAAGTTCATTGAGTAATGCTCATCTGGTAGTGTGTCAAATTGATAACTGGGTTTTTGGCTCTTTGTGAGGAATTACTTGTATATTTCTGTGCATTTTATAATAACAAATCTCATTTAGAGATAATCACACAACCTTCATGCGATAAGTTAGACGCGATTACAATTAAACTCTCTGACATACATACAGTTTATATGCAGGTTTTAATCTCCTGCAAACCGGACGAAACATATTTCATATCAGCAATTTTCAAAATCGTATCTAAAGACGTCTTCTTCTAACAACTTAATATCTTCATTGAATCTATCAAATCAGGAACCTCCCTCTTCAAATGGGAACATTCAGTTGTTATACCTAGACACAAGTCCGGATCACTACATGTGGTTACAAATAATCAACCCAATAATCTTACACCATTTCTACCTAGAATATTTAAAAAGCTTGTCAGGCAGGCAACACTACCATATCTGACACCAAACTATTTCAAATCAAACCAGCACGAATTTCTTAACAGATAACCTCGCATCACATGTCAACCAGAGCTCCTTAATTTACATAAAACGATCACTTGATTCAGCCCTTAGATTCATTGTTTCATTCATTGATATTACCGAAGCCTTCGACAAAGTCCTGCAAAATCTACTTGCATGAATAAGCGTTGATGTCTCAAAAATTCCTGTTTCGGTCCAGCAATATCAAACGAACTGGAAAATTGTTTCCCACCCTACACCCGTGTTACTTATCCAGTTTTTGGTGTCATAATTTTCCCGTGATATATTTTGTTTGTTCTTCAAATTAAAAATAACATTTAAACGAAATGTTGAATCTGTGAGAGTTTTCTGTCCCGAACATTGATCCTATGTTCAACTGCACTTGGGCTTCCGCACATTTCGATTTGTCTGTTAACCGTGTTTACCGTTATTGGAGAACGGTAATTTTTTGTGCTCTCAACTGAGCTGTTTGACTTCCGTTCATTGGACACGTTGAGTTTGCATTGAAACCTGTATTGGATTACCGTTGAGGTTTGTTATATTCTGCTTTTTAATCGTCTTTGTCAATATAGTACAGCGTAAATTGACGTATCGTTCTGATTTGGGATCGATTCGTAAACGCTCGTCATTCCCGGTATAAGAATCTCGTGGCTTGTAGCAGGCAACTAGTTTCGGTGACAAAAACTATTCCCCAGTGACGGTTTCTTCGTTACAGTACTCAACGTCAAATTTGTGGACGCTACAGTACTCAACGTCGAATTCGCCGACGTCAATATGCTTTTTACCCGCAGTTTTGTCGAAAAGATCAAATTTTCCGAACGATTTGTCGATATTGGAACGGAAGACAACGCAGGTGAGCGCATTCATTGTTCTGTTGAGGGCTCTCGAGGTAGCCTAAGGAGTTCAAAGATAGAATCAAACATCCTTGTTCGTAAGGCTAAGATGCGTTTGGAACGACTAAAACTGTCGCACGAACGTGAAGCTCTCGAAATGCAGCACAAAGAGAAATTGCTTGATGCGTTATACGAGGTTAAAATGGCTGAGATTGCTGCTTCTGCAAGCGACAGCGCTGATTCAGTTCAGTTCAGTTTGCACAGGACAGTGTGTGGCTGACAAGCCAATCGAGCGTCCAGAATTTCTTTCGGTGGAATGCTGCGGAGAAGCGCCCACCACTGCCAAAGGGTCAATTCTTTTTCTCCGTGTGGAACCTCTGATTGTCGTAGGACTAGGAGAATGTAGTTGGAGGAGCACCGCGTTATAATCGATGCACTGCCGAAAGGTAATTTTCTCTCTTCTCTGTTTGCAATCTCTGATGATCGCGGTGCCAGGCGCTGTAGTAGTAGGATAGTAGTAGGACAGCAACGCGCAATAATCGATGCTGAAAAAAAGAAAAGGCAGTTTCTCCTCACCAGCACGGTGAGAGGTCAGCTGATGGAGAATCAAGAATAGGAATATGCTCTAAAATTGCTACAGTGAATAGCGAGCAAAATGGAGGACAACCTAAGCATGGTAATCATGGGATGTAATCAGAGAATAACTTACCCCAGTCACGGTCTAAACCCTGCTTGAAAGTTGATACGGAACTACAGGAGATAAGTTCTTCAGGGAGCTTGTTCCAGAAGTTGACCACCCTCAAGCTGAAAAAGTTTTTCCTAGAATCTAGTCGACATCGTTCCTTAGCGAGCTTGAGTGCGTGTCCGCGAGTGCCCAGCTTAGGACTTAAGGTAAAGATGTCATCTGGATTAACGCCGCTTAAGCCCTTTAAGGTCTTAAAGGTTTCAATCAAATCACCTCTCAAATGACGACGCTTAAGAGAGAAAAGACCCAGAGCCCAAAGGCGATCAGCATAACTTTTCCCACGCTGACCCTCAATCATGCGTGTTGCTAGTCGCTGGACGCTTTCAAGTCGAATGATATCCTTCTGGTAGTGAGGACACCACGCCTGGACACAATCTTCCAAATGCGGCCTGACTAACGCCTTGTAGAGTGGCAGGAACACGTCGGGACTTCTGCTGGAAAGCACCGACTTCAACCGAAAGAGCACATTGCGTGCACGTTGCGCTGCAACAGCGCATTGGTCCTCCCATTTAAAGTCAGCTCTAACTAGAACACCCAAGTCCTTAACCCGCTGTGTGGCATCAACGCTAATAGGAGTACCTGACACCTGGACTGTGATCTTGTCGACCAGAGCAGACAAGAGTTGGCACTTATTGAGGTTCATTGGGAGGTCCCAAAGTATGGACCAGTCAATGACCCGCTCGAGGTCGTGCAACAGAGTATCTTCATTCGTTGAACCAATGAACTTCACGTCATCCGCAAAAATGAAGCACGGGCACTCCAAGATAGGCGACAAGTCATCGATAAAAATCAGAAAGAGCAGCGGACCTAGCACAGACCCCTGAGGCACCCCACTTATCCCCTCCGTTTGGGTCGACAACGTAGATTCTACTCGCACTCTAAAGGTCCTACCTGTCAGGAATGATTTTATCCAAGCAAGTAAACTACCCCGTATGCCTTTTGCTGCCAGCTTAGTTTCCAAAAATCTGTGGCTGACGGAATCGAAAGCCTTGCTAAAATCTAGGTAGAGCGCTTCGACCGGCTTCCCTTCCTCCAACCTTTTCGTAGCAATATTGAGGAAACTCAAGAGGTTAGTCAAACAAGACCTTCCTTTCAGGAATCCATGTTGAGCTACACTAAGTAGAGAATGCTGGCAGAGATGCTGGCAGATTTTGTCGCGTATAAGTCTTTCCAATACTTTCGAGACGATGCTGGTCAGGCTGACTGGTCTATAGTTACCAAGAATTGACCTGCAACCACCTTTGTGTATTGGTAATATTATGGCTTCTTTCCACTCACGAGGAACCATTGTCGAGTGCAAACATGAATTGAAGAGCTCACATAGTGGTTCTGCAAGCACTGGGGCGAGATTTCTCAACATAATTGAGTGGATGTGATCCGGACCCTCAGCTTTGTTAGCACGAACGTGAATAAGAGCTCCATACACCTCCGCCTCATTAAAGGACAAATCATCTAGTGCAGGGACACCAGACGGAAAGCTAAGCAACTCAGGCGGTGTGAGTAAAGAATTATCCTTACGCTGAACGCTACTGAAAAACTTTGAGAAGGCTGCCGCCTTAGCTAGGTCACTAGTAGCTACTTGTCCAGCCTCCAGTTTTAAGTCACCGATGTTTACCCTAGTTTTTCCTTTAGATTGCGCGTAACTATAAAACCTTTTCGGGTTGGATTTAGCATCCCTGGCTAAGGATAACTCAAACTTCTGTTTGAGCACACGCTGCATTTTGACACAAGCGTTTCGGGCTGTTCTGTAACGGACCCACGAACCAGAGGTGAGCGATAGCCTATATTGCCTCCATAAGCGATCACGTTTACGAATAGAACGACGAACGCTGAGAGACCACCAGGGTGGCCGCTGGTGCTTATTCACGCATTGCAGTGGAGCATGCAGGTCTTGTAGCCCGTTAAGAAATCTGCAAATTCTGTCCCAGTTTTCAGTTACACTAGAATCACTCGAGAACAGAAGGTAAGATTTTGATGACTGTAAAAGTAGGCCCCAGTCAACACGCCTAAAATTACGTCTAGGGCGCGC